>JAJPUD010004553.1:13760-118818 GCA_023553655.1 Myrmecobius fasciatus | reverse complement strand
GAGACTTGCATGAACTGATGCTGAGTGAAGTGAGCAGAACCAGATCACTGTATACGACAACATCAATATTTTACAACTATCAATTCTAATGGGCTTGACTCTTTCCAACAATGAGATGATTCAGGCCAGTTCCAATGATCTTGTGATGAAGAAAACCATCTACACCCAGAGACAGGACTGTGGGAACTGAGTATGGATCACAACATAGCATTCTCATTCTTTGTTGTTGTTCACTTGCTTTTTGTTTTCTTATTCATTTTTTCCCTTTTTGATCTGATTTTTCTTGTGCAGCAAAAGTATAAATATGATTACATATATTGGATTTAACATTTATTTTAACATATATATCATATTGGATTGCTTGCCATCTAGGGAAGGGAGTGGGGGGAAGGAGGGGAAAATTTGGAACACAAGGCCATGCAAGGGTCAGTGTTGAAAAATTATCCGAGCATATGTTTTGAAAATAAAAAGCTTTAATTAAAAAAAAAATGTATGTCCCCCTTCTCTCCTCTGACACCAATCTTCTACAGAGTCTTATCACCTCATACCTGGATTATTGCAATAGGCTGATGGTGGCTCTGCCTAAATCAAGTTTCTCCCTATGCCAAACTACCCTTAATTCAGCCACCGAAGTGATTTTCCAAAAATACAGGTCAAATTCTGTCACTACCTTACTCAACAAACCCCAATAGCTCCCAGTTGCCTCCTAGATCAATACAAAATCTTTTGTTTGGCATTCAGAGACCTGTATAATATAGCTCCATCCTAAATTTCCAGTCTTCTTACAGCTTCCATTTCTTGGCTCCTACATGTGTATAAATCCTTCCTCCTCAAGGCTGCTGACTCACTTCTCTGGTTTTCTTTAAGTCCCAATTAAAATCCCCTCTTTTACAGAAAGCTTTTTCCAACCTCCCTTGATTCTAGTGATTTCCTTCCATTAATTATTTCCTATTTATCCCATATGTAGCTTGTTTTATATATGTAATATGAGTGTTTTGTCTTCCTCTTTAGACTGGTCTTTTGTCTCTTTTTGTGTGCCCAGAGTTTAACACAATGCCAGGCACATAGTAGGTATTTAGTAAATGTTGACTGATTCATTGTTGGAGCCCTGAGGTCAGAGGCATTTGATGGCTTCAAAGGCTAAGTGTCTGCATTCACTATCATCCCTTATATTGCTCTCTACCTGAGGATACCCTCTGGCTGCAGCTCTTCTCCAGTCTAGACTTTGTACTTGCTTCTAGGAGCTTTCGGCTCCATCCAATGACTTTCCACAATTCCTGAAAGATGGCTCCAGGTTCTGCTCTGCTGCTTCTGCACCTGGTGAGTTCTTGATGGGAAGGAGAGAGGAGCATGCTCACTCTTCTATAGCACAATCGTCTTTCATTTTAACAAGACAAGAAATAAACTAAAACTAAAGGTTTCTCTGCTACTTGTTTCTAACTCCTCCAACAAATCAAGGGACTAAAATCAGAAAGACTTACTATAGTAAGCCACACTCAAAGGACATAGTACCAGACCAGGGACTTCTTACTAAAACTATTCTTTTCAACACTCTTCCTTCAGGCTGTGTAAATAGTGAATTATGCTAGAGTCAGGTCTCCAAAGGACTCTGATATTTTGAATTCCTAATTACTGTCACTGAAATACTTGAGTGGGATTATTTTAAACGCCCAAAGCTGTTAATGTCTAATGATTTATATATTTTATTATATATTATATTTTATCTTTATATATTTATTTATATTTTATTTTGTTTTATATTCTTTATATTTATTTATATATATTTATATAAAAATAATAACCTAACTAACACTACCTTTAAACCTGTGTACTCCTATAGTAGATGTTTGTCTCCAAAATCTGCTCCAAGGTAGGAATCTACAGTGTCAACTATAAGTTACATTTCACTACTCTAGTCATCCTTCATAATTATTTTTTTGTTTTTGAATGATGGGGAGGAGGAAATGGAGGTCCTTATTTGATTTAGGCAAGTTGTTAGAAATAGTTATCTCTTCAATATGTCAAGGGTTAGGGATGCTGAACCTGTGCCATCCACAAAATCTGTGTAAAATTTTTTGGGTTCCCTTCATATAAGAGAAGTCTGAATTTTTTCTTTTTTTATGAGGTGTTCACAGTACCTTATTGTATAGTTAGGGCTAGGAATTTAGTCATAGGCTAGGTCAATGTTAAGTAACTTCCACAAAACTCTCCCCAAAATTCCCATTTAATTTTTTATGCTAACTCATTCTCTCTCTCCCTCCCTCACTCCCTCCCTCTCTTTCTCTCCCTTCCTCCTTTCCTCTCTCTCTGTCTCTCTTTGTCTCTCTTTCTCTGTCTCTCTGTCTTTGTTTCTCTCTGTCTCTGTCTCTCTTTGCCTCTCTCTATCTCTCTGTCTCTGTCTCTGTCTCTCTCCCTTTCTCCTGCCCTCCCTTCCCCCCTCACTACATATATATGTGTGTGTGTATGTAGATATGTGTATATGTATGTATATACATATACATGCATATGTGTATACATATACATATATGCATATACACACTTACATACACACAACGTACATGCATGCATATCAAGATTAGAAAAGTGGGAAAGTTATGATGTGGAAGGGATAACTATATATGGCTTGTAGATTGATCTCTTGGGCTGCCTTCAGTCCCCCCCAAACTGAGGACTTGCTTCAGCAGTAGTTCCATTTTTAATGGTTTATAATCAATCACCTCAGTAGTTTGCCAATCACTCTCCTAGTCTGCCAATTTTTATTTTGCCCTACTATGATAATTAAGTCATTTATATATATATATATATACATATATATATATATATACATACCAGTCTCTTTCACAGGGCAGAACTGTTTTCTTTATTTTTCATTCAATAAATTTAGTCTACCTAGCTCCTTATTCCATATTCTTTAAAAATGAGTTTCTTTTTTAACTAAAATTATTGTAAACTTATACACTATGATCATATGCAGGTCATTTAACTTCTAAATTTTCTCTACAATTATAAATTATTATATTTAAGACACACCCACAAACAAATCACATCTCAGAGTTATCTTAATTTGCATTTCTCTGATCAATAGTGATTTGGAGCACCTTTTCATATAACTACCAATAATTTCAATTTCTTCATCTGAAAATTTTCTGTTCATATCCTTTTACCATTTATCATTTGGAGAATAGCTTAAATTCTTATAAATTTGAGTCAATTCTCTATATATTTCAGAAATGAGGCCTTTATCAGAACTTTGAAGGTAAAAATGTTTTCCCAGAAAAACTTGGGGTTTTAAGCAAACACACACACACACACACACACACAAACACACAGAGCTTGAGTGTTCAGCATAAAATCTCTTTGAGGGCAGCCTGCTTTTTAATCCAGAGGTGGTCAAGTACTCTGTGCTGACCTACCAGTTTATGTATATATTTGCTACTGGCTCAGCTAAATTCATCTGTCTTCATGGTCCACATTAGGTGTGCTCCCACCTTCCTTATGTATAATTTCTTCTTCCTCCCTGTCTCCATACCCAAGTTTGTTCTTCTACTCTATTACAGAGGTACAGTAAAGAGAAGGAATGGGAAAGAATTAGTGTTATATTAGCAGTAGCATAGAGGGAAATGAGAAAACAAGATATTTGGGAGATGAGTAGATTGAACTGACTGTAGCACATAGTTTGTGTGGGAATACAAAGGTGAAGGAATTTGGAAAATGTAAACTGAAATTATATATATTGGTTTGTATTTTGAATGAATTAGGAAAACTCACTATTTTAAAGTAGGTGAGACTTTAAAAGGAAGAAGCCATATGTAATACATATTAACACTCTAGCAATTTTATATGCTCAGATTTTTGCACATTGTATATTTTCCTGAATTGAATCATTTTTGTGCTATAATTTGTTTTTACTACTTGGTAACAGCAAGATCAAAAATTAGTGTAAAAAAATATTGTTGTTGTTTAGTCGTGTCCAACACTGCATAACTCCATTCCCCATGTGGCATTCTGTTGGCAAAGATACCAGAATGATTTCCCACTTCTTTCTCCAACTCATTTCACAGGCTAGGAAACTGAGGTAAAAAAAAAAATTGAGTGACTGATCTAAGATCACCCAGCTAATAAGTCTGAATCTTACTCTAGATAAACCTTACTCCAGGCCCAGCACTATATTTGTTGCACCCCCAGCTGCCCCTAAATAGAAAATAGAGAAATAGAGAAAAAAGAGACTGAGCTATATTGTAATGCTTGAATAAATTTTTTTCCTTGTGCTTTTTTAAAATAGATTTGAGGGTCTCTATTTTTATGAAAATATTGTTTCAGAATAAATGATATGAGAGAAACATTACATTTTAATAGTGAACTGTATGATAAAATGAGATATTTGTAAAATGCTTTGTAAACCTTAAAGCCCTACTTAAATGCTAGCAATTACTATTAAGTGTAGGATATGTACTCTGAAAAGCACTAAAAGCTCTTCATGGACAGATAGTGAATATAGAATCCAAAGATGTGAAAAACAATAACTCCTACCAGTTAATTATTTGAATGAAGAATGCAATATTTCGCAATTTTCCTTAGACAAAATTTTTTTAAAGTATAGACTGGATCATGGTGAGTGGAGAGAGTATTGAAATTTTAAGTTAGAACCATGTGGACTCAGATGTTGCCTCCGACATTTGCTAGCTGCGTGATGCTAGGTAAATCTCTTAATCTCTCCAAGCCTCACCTTCCTTACATAAAATGAGAAGGTTGGATTAGATAGACCAAAGTCTTTTCCAGGTATACATCTAATTCTGTAGATTCTGGGTTCTAAAAGATAAGAAGAGCTGAGCCTACAATCTTTAAAAAAGAGAATGACACAAGCATTCCCTATAATCTAAGGAACTTGAATGAAAGCTATGTGATTTGTTTGTGGGTGTGTCTTAAATACAATAATTTATAATTGTGTCATAAACTGATGCTGAGTGAAATGAGCAGAACCAGGAGATCATTATGCATGGCAACAACAATACTATATGATGATCAATTCTGATGGACGTAGATCTCTTCAACAATGAGATGTTTCAAACCAGTTCCAATTGTTCAGTGATGAAGAAAACCATATACACCCAGGGAGAGGCCTGTGGGATCTGAGTGTGGACCACAACATGGTATTTTCATGCTCTCTGTTGATGTTTGCTTGCATTTTTTTTCTTCCTCAGTTTTCTTTTTTTTTAATTTGATTTTTCTTGTGCAACAAGATAACTGTATAAATGTGTATACATATATTGTATTTAACATATATTTTAACATATTTAACATGTATTGGACTACCTGCCATCTAGGGGAGGAAATGGGGGTAGGAGGGAAAATTTGGAACAGAAGGTTTTGCAAGGGTCAATGTTAAAAAATTACTCATGCATATGTTTTGTAAATAAAAAGCTTTAATTTAAAAAAACCAGTTTTTGTTTGTTTTTGCTTATTTACATACTAAGAGTGTGGACTGCCTGGTCTGGGAAGGTATGCCAGCAGCTAGTCTGCATTGTTTAATATCTTTGATTTTACTTCTTTTCCTATGATCATAATTAAAGAATAGTTTACAGTTATTTCAAGTTTATATAATTACAAGGGCATGCAACAGGGAATGAAAGAAAAGCAGATCCCCTTAGAGGCTAAAGCTTAGCCTAAAGATACCAGCCTTGCTTGCCTCCCCATACCCCAGTCAAAAGGAGGAAAGCAAAAGGATGGAGTCCAGCCCTCTGAGACTACTAGGGAGAGTCTTGCACTGCTCCCAAAAGTACGTTCTGGTACTTTTGAGATTTATAACCACTGAGTATGAGCAAATATTGTAGCCACCAGCTCCAACTGGTAGTCTAATATGCTGCTGCTCTTTCCTAGAATGTTCTTCCCTCCCTCCCCCATTTTTATTATCTTAATTCTATCCATCCTACAAGGACAAGATCAAGATCCATGAAGCTTCACAAGCATTCTCTGATCTTTTTGGCCCTCATTGATTTCTTCATTCTCTGAACTACTATAATACTTAGTGTGCAGACCCGTCATTTCACATACTCATATACTGCCTTGTACTAGTAATCACCTTTTTATGTCTTTATGTCAAACATGTCATTCAATAAGCATTGAAATGTCTATGTCCAAAGCCCGGTATTGGTACCCCTAGCCATGGAGGGCAGATCCACTCATGTTCTTTAGAAACTCTCAGAGCACCTATCTTGATGTCTTAAGCTTTCAACCAATGGTAACCAAACCCAACTCATATATAAAATGAAGTGTATACAACTATGTTTACCAAATGTCTACTATCTTAAGTCTGGTAGTTAAATTTCTTACCTCAATTCAATAAATGTTTATTCAGTATCCATTATTATTATATGTAATATGGCAGTATAATTTGACTCAGTAGAGCAGTGCCTAGATTCAGGAGAATCTGAATTCAAATCTGACCTCAGAAACTTACTAGCTGGACAGATCACTTAATCCTATTTGCCTCAGTTCCTTGTCTATAAAATTAACTGGAGAAAGAAATAGCAAGATGATCTAGTATCCTTGCCAAGAAAACCCCAAATGGGGTCAAGAAGAGTCAGATATGACTGAGGTTACTAAACAATAAAAATAAGCACTATTTGCAAATACTGTGCAGAAGTGCCAGCAGAATAAACTTAGAATACCAATTCAAAAAACTCTACCCACCAAAATACAATAGCACCAACCAAAAAATACCAGCTTTCTCAAACTCAAGCCTACAGACTATGCTATGCAGTGGGCTGTAAAGGCAAAGTAGAGAAACATCAATCAGGGTGGTATATAGTGGACATTCCATGTTCAAGGGCATAGTAAAACTTGGGTTGAAGCAGCTGAAGGCAACTCCGAAGAGAATACTCTGGGAGTTGTAAAGACCTGAAGACACTCTGACAAACCATACTATGGTCATTATCAATGATTGTGTTAACACCCAAGTCAGTATGATTTGATTGCTCTGAGATAGAGCAGGCCACACAGAGTCATAGACAAATCTTATCTGAAATCATTGCAATAATCAATTTGAGCAAAGAACTGCACAGCAAATCATTCTTCTTTATATTCTGGTATCACACAGGAGGATAGATTGAAACAAATCAAAAATACCTATCTGCTACAAATGTTTCAATGTAATACTGATCACTAAAATGAGCAAACTACACTAAATAGAGTGAATATGTGAATGCTCTTATTATATACCAGTTGCATATCATAGCAAAATTGGAAACAGACTTTAAGTTTCAGATAATAGTTTAGCATGCTTTTTGTCAATATTATCCTCACTTCTGGGGAGACAGACAAAATTGAGAACTGAAAATTGAGGAATCATCTCTCCAAAAAAAATTACTTCAGAGGGCAAATAAAGAGGTAGAAATAATGTATTATAATAAAAAGAGCACTGCTGTGGGTATCAGGACATCTGGGTTCTTGTCCCAACTCTACTCCTTAAGATTCCTATGATCTGGTTTCTTCATCTGTGAAATGAAATGGTTATACTAGATAAATTGTAAAGCCCTCCTCAACTCTCAGCATTTCTATGATAGAGAGCTTAGCAGGATCAGCTAAAAAAACTAAAGAATAGATTCGCCTAAGCACTTCTCTCAGCAATTTTGTTAGACTTGTGAGTCTAGGTTCAAGGCCTAACGTACTTAACTGATCTTTATATTTTCTCATATAAGCAACAAAAACAAAAAAACATAGTTTTTATCTATTTTATTCATTTTTACAGGTCAATTGGTCTCTTTTTAAACTGAGTTTATTTAGTTGATTGCCAAGAAAATGCCAGTGAAAGTGTATATTCTAGCATAATATTAAATATTTAAGGGGATAAATGTACATTTGGATTCTTTTTCCTAATGGAGATTTTCTTAAAAGTTTCTTTTGTAAGTAGGGTTAATGGTTTTGAAGTCCAGGTATGGCCATGAGTTAAGAAATATTTTCAAAGCAGCAATCTGTTTCTGGCTGATTTTGATTTTTTCTTTCAAAGCTTGACTTGTAAACAACAATCTAAAATCACTTTAAAAATTTATGAAAGGTGCTTAACAAAAATAAAACCTAAATAAAGGCATTGCAACCTGAGCCTGAAAATGTGTCTGCCACGGCTGGAGGTCTATATTATATCTTATATTCATTCTTCTAGGGCAGAGACTCATACAATATTCTCAGCAGTTCAAGGAATATTTCCCACACTTGCCCTGTGTGATACAACAAACATCAATATTTTTGACACAGAGAAATGGAGGTCTAGACCAAGACAATATTATTTAAATCTTGCCACAAATCCATTAAACTGATTTGAATTAGTGGTATTCAAACCTCTGACAGAAAGTATTCAAATAGAATTCAAGGGCTGTCATATACTGAAGTATGTTCATTCAAAATGTGGCTAACTACAATTTTCTCTGAATTCTATGATCCAATTAACTGAATTTTTCTATTTAATTGACAGTTACTCTTTTAGTTTCAACTGACACTGAAAATAGTTGTAAAAAACATTATTCTTCTTTTCAGGGCACAGTGGATAGCATGCAGGACCTGAAGTCAGAAAGACTCCTCTTCATGAGTTCAAATCTGATCTCAGACACTTACTAACTGTGTGATCCTCGACAAGTCACTTAACCTTGCTTGCCTCCATTTCCTCAACTGTAAAAATGCAGTGGAGAAAGAAATGGCAAACTATCTGGTGTCTTTGCCAAGAAAACACCAAATGGGGCTCTGAAAAGTCAGATATGACTGAATGGCAACCACAATAGATAAGAGTTAACTGACATTAATAGTACAACCTCAGAATTTTAGAATTGTAGCAGATCTCTGATGTTATCTAAGTCCCTGGAGACTTAGCCTAGAAA
This sequence comes from Myrmecobius fasciatus, assembly GCA_023553655.1. Lineage (NCBI taxonomy): Eukaryota > Metazoa > Chordata > Mammalia > Dasyuromorphia > Myrmecobiidae > Myrmecobius > Myrmecobius fasciatus. The sequence continues at coordinate 109,951 of JAJPUD010004553.1, read as the reverse complement.
AAGAGATATTTAAAGGAAATACGAATGTTATATGTAAGAATTTGAAAGTCCACAATATGGAAGAGAAAGCAAACTTGTTTTGCTTGGCCCCAACAAGCTAAAACAGGGGCAAAAGGTAAAAGTTGCATTGGTCTATTTAAGCTTCATACAAAGAAAAGTTTCATAATTAGAAATACCCAAAATGTGGAATGAGCTGTCATATGCAATAGTGGTTCCCTGTCTCCTATGGTTTGAAGCAGATAGCCTCTAAGAGATTCTGTATTATTTGATTATATGGCCAACTCTAAGATTCTGTGACAAGCTAATGTCTACCTCTAAAGCATAACTCGCCTCTGCCACATCTCCAGAAAGTGATCACTCTGGCTCTATTTGAACATTCCCAGTGATGGGAACCTATTTTATAAGATAGCCCATTTCTGTCTTCTAAAATCTTTTAATTATTGGGAAATTTTTCTTTATATAAAGATGAAATCTACTTCCTTATAATTTCCACCCAGTCTTATTTCTGACCCAGAACCAAACAATAGAATTCTAATATCTCTTCTATGGAACAGAACTCAAATACTTAAAAAAAAAAAAAGTAATCATTTCTCTTTTCTCTGGGCTGAGAACATGCCTTTCTTTCCATTGATCTTCATATGGTATGATTTTAAGTCCCATCACCATCCTATGATATGGTTTTTTCACCAACTTTTTTTAAGAATTCAGAATCCTTTAATGTCCTAGGGTAATAAAAATGAGTATTAATTTTCATCATATACTACATTCCTATCTTGCTAAATATTTAATTTAAGTAATAAGTTTTTAAATAATGAATTTGGGAAGTTGCTATTAATTACCACCATTATTTATTTAAACTGCACTCTAGACATCTAAGATGTTTTAAAAGAGGTCAAATGTCACTACAAAAGATCAAGGACAAAATTGTTCCTATTCTCCCATGATTATGTTCTGAATGTACAGAAAGTCTATCGTGGTAGAGTTCCCCAGAGAAAGTGGATGTTCAAAGGAAAAAAAATAGCTATAAATATGGCAAGTCCCAGTAGAGGTAGTTGCAGGGTCAGGTGCTTGAAATTGTTTTTAATCAAAGCATTGGTAATTTGGAGGAATTTTCAAATTTATCTTCTTTAGTCTCAGAAAGCTATAATTTCTGCACCATGTAAAAGAGCTAAGCAGCTTGGGTTTGGGGGTTTTTTTGGACAGAACTGGTCTATCTTAGAAGTAAGCATTATAGTCAATATCTATGTAGTATGTTTCTTTATATACTTAGCATTGAGCTCAGTGCATTTCACATAATAGGCACTTAATGCTTGACTCCTAAAATATATCCAATCAAATGCCCAAGTTTGCTAATTCTATATTAACATTTCTTATTTCTGTCATTTTTTCTCCACTCACAAAAATACCAACCTGGTTCAGGTCCTCATAATCTGTTACTTAAGTCCATTTAGTTTTAAATTAAATATACTTTTCAATACTATTGTAAATTTAAATGAATCAAAGTTAAATACCTCTCCACAAAAGTCCTAACCTCATTTCTTATTGTGGCATAGTGGTGATTCTATTTTCTCAAAAACTGTACTAGGCCAATTTATATTCTGGTCAGCCAACACTAAAATGGAAAAACTATGAGCAAGAGAAATGTCTGTCAACCAAAGTTTAGCCTAACTAAATTCAGAGAATTATTGCCAGAAGAATGACCAACTTCAGAATTTTTTTTGGCCACAGTAAACTTAAACATTGTTAGGATGGTAAGGTTTTCTATTTGCATAAATGAGCATATATACTAATAAAAAATGAGCATTTATAAAACAAAATGCTAATCATAGATCCTTTAAAGTGATTAAACTAAATCAACAATTAAAATCTCTAAAATTTTACCTCATTCCCAGAAAATTAGAAAAGATGATAAAAGAAGAAAATAGTAACACTGGAGGAGTTATAGGAATACTGACATATTAATATTCTTTTGGTAATTTTGTGATTTGGCCCTACAGTTCTGGAAAGAGATTTGGAATTATTTCAACAAAAAGTGAACAAAACATCCACACCATTTGCTGCAGAGATTCTACTGCTAGGTTAGTTATATTAATACCACCACTACTACCATTAGATCAAAGACAAGAAAATACCATAACATTCATAACAACACTTTTTATATTGGTGAGGAACTGACAACAAAACAGATCTTTATCAATTGACAAATGGCTAAAAAAATTGTGGTACACAATTATAATGAAATATTACTGAACCAAAAAATGTTGATTATGAAAAATTCAGAGTAGCCTGTAAAGACTTATATGAACTATCAAAGTGAAGTAAGCAGACTAAAAAGTTAAATAACTTTTGCAATAACTGACAATATAAATGGAAACAAACAAAAACTCTCTAGGATACTGTGTAATTATAATATCCAAAGTTGTCCCAAAAGAAAGGATAAAGAAATGCACTTCTTTCTTTTTCTCTTCCTCCTCCTTTTTCTTCTTCCTCCTCCTTCTTCCTTTTTCCTCTTTTTCCTCTTCTTCCCCTTCTTCCTTCTTCTTTCTTTTTTCTTCTTTCTTTTTTCTTCTTTCTTTTTTCTTCTTTCTTCTTCTCTCCATTTCCTGATCTGCCTTAAATCATTCAGCTGATAAGAGATTAGTTAGCATCTGAAAAAACCAGTACTGAAGGATTGAAATGTGGGGTTGAGCCAGAGGAGGAATATCAGAAATGAGACAGGCACAGGCTGGTTTTCTCTCTACAATCTTACCTTTGTCTAGATCTGGTTTATATGATTGGAAAAAAAAATATGGTAATTTACTGGACCCTAAAAACCTTGCTTCTGATTCAAGCAGTATTGGAGCTGAAATTGCAACTCTTTATACCATAACAGGTTCCTAATCTCTATCTCCTTCTGGCTCTATCCAACACCTATGGTATCAAAGCCACATATATCTATCTGTCTCCATGTTGTAGAATAAGGCACGGAGCAACCTCTGTCCTAGAATCACTGTCCAATCCTAATAATTTTACCTCAGTTTCCTCATCAGTAAAATGGGGATGATAATAATAGCATCTACTTCCCAGAGCTGCTGGGAAGATTACTCAGTATCACTCTAAAGCATCCTTCCCTCATGCCAGCCCCTTCTCCCAATGTAATTTCATTTCCAGAACTGTTTAAAAGGCTCCTAAACCTCCCAACTAAGTTTCATTCCCTTCCTGGTTTTGCTTCTGACTTTGTGGACTCCAACATCATGACAGGGATGAGTATTTTCCCCTCTGGTCCCATTAACCCTTCATCAATTCTCAAGTATTGTCTTCCCATATTATAATGCAAACTCCTTGCAGACAGTGACTACCTTTCTTATGTATGTACTTATATCTCCACTATTTGGTACAGTGTGGGACAAAGAAAGAACTTAATGGTTTTTAACTTACTTTTCCTTACCTATACAATAAATCCTCAAAGGTTATATACCTATGTTACTTACCTAATCCCACCTTGCTTTAAATGATCTCTCCTCAATTTGATCCCTTGCTACTTGGAGATCAATTAACATAAACTATTTCCTCCTTCCATAACTAATAACATTGGATTTCTTCCTTTACTAGACTGTTTCTGTAGTACTAGTCAGAGATCTTGTCCTATTAACTGGGCAGAACATCTGGACACCCATTCCCATCCCATCTTGATCAGACCTGTTCTGTTACCTGGTATGACATACTGTGGTATGACATATGGTGTCTGTATATACTGGTGTGGCACCAATCCAATAATTCTTGTATCTGTGGGGCTTAAGATTCCAAATGTCACCCTCTCTGTCACTTTACATCTGGCCTTTTTCCTAGACTACTTAAGAATATAGTCTGCTCCTGATCTTGCCTAGGCCACTGTGGATATTTGAGCCAACTCTGATTTCTCAGCATGAGAAAATGTATCCCAACAGATTACTTTTTTGAAAAAGTTAAAAGCATTTCAAAGAAGCTTTTTCCCATACCATCAAAGACAGGAACTTACAGGAAGCTTTTCTAGACCAAAAGAAATTCACTGCAGAGAGAGAATATTTGTTGAAATGAGGACTCCTGCCATTTGCTTTGCCCAGAAAATTATTAGTTCACAAGCTGAATATTTCTCCCCAGAAACAAGTTCAAATTTGTGTGGGAAAATGAAATAACTTTTTTTCCCTCTGCAGCGGCCATCTTCCTAGGAAAGGATAGGGTTATTGTGATGCAGGAAGCATCTTGTTTGATTACATGATTTTATTGTATTCAAAATAAATAAGTTATTTCATGATTTCCAAGTGCTTCAGTAGCTGTAACTCACAATTCTCTACAATTGTGTTACAAATTAGGTGGTAAGTGTGATTATTTTCAGTTAGCGGATTCAAAAATAAAGGGACTTGCTATTAACAGAGCTAGCCTTTAGTCAGTGGGGGCCTAAGGCTGACTTTGCTTCAGGAGATGCCCTAGTTCATCTTTGAATCATAGAACTAAAGGAAGAAGTAACTTCGAGAGTCATGTATTTTAATTTGCTTGTAGATGAGGGAACTGGGGTACAAAGAGATTAAAATAAAAGACTTGCCCAAGATCTCAAATACTGCCCAGCACACTCAGTCTTCTAATACTAAAAATGATGTCCTCCATGGCTCTCTTCAACAATGAGATTTTTCAAACAAGTTCCAATTGTTCAGTGATGAAGAAAGCCATCTACACCCAGAGAGAGACCTGTGGGATCTAAGTGTGGAACACAACATAGCATTTTCACTCTTTTTGTTGTTGTTTGCTTGCATTTTACTTTGCTTCTTTTTTTTTCTTGTGCAGCACGATAATTGTAAAAATATATATACATATATTTTGTTGTGCCACAGTTCCCCTGTCTCAGTTTCCCTGAATTTTTCTGCTTCAGTGGCAACCTCCCTTCCTGGCCATTAGGACTGAGATAATTAGGATTGAGAGCTCTGGCCACTAGCATTCCAAAGAGTTATACAACTTCAGATGGTTTATCTCTAATGTATGGGCATATCTTTCTGATCTTAGACTCAGTGTCTCCTAGCTCCTTATCAGAATTTATGATCCTTCCTCCATACCCCTAACCTGTCAGAACTGAATTTATGGTCCTTTCCTGGAACTTCTATCCCCCCAGTGCTCTACACCCCCATTTTGCCTTTGTTTCCCCAAGTGCCAGAGCTCTATAACAGTCCCTGGAGCCCCTTGCTCCCTGCTGAATGCTTTGAGACAAGAGTCCCATTCAGCCCCATGGCCTTGGCTTCCAAACTCTCCACTATCAATAAATTATTAAAAATCTCTAATCTCTATCCTGCCTCAGTTTCTCTGGCATTACAATTGTATTTAACATATATTTCTACCATATTAACATATATTGGACTATTTGCCATCAAAGGGAGGGCATGGGGGAAGAGGGGAGAAATTGGAACACAGGGTTTTGCAAGGGCTAATGTTAAGGATTGACCACTGTTTTGAAAAATAAAAAGCTTTAATTTAAAAATATATAAATAAATATGTCCTCTCATACCTTTCTCCTCTCCATGTACTCTGCAATCCAGTGAGACTGGCCTCCTTGCTGTTCCTCCCTTACACATGACAAGTACTAGAATTTTCACTGGCTGGTCTCCATTCTTGGAATGTTCCCCTTCCTCATTCTCAGTTCCTCACTTCCTTGGCTTCATTGTAGTTTCAGCTAAAGTTGTCATCTTCTACAAGAAGTCTTTCTTGATCCCCTTTAATATTAGTGTCTTTCCTCTGAGACTATCCTAATGTATCCTGTATATATTTTAATTGTATGTTTCCCCTTGTTGTTCCAAGATATAGAGACCAGTTGAGAAATATAAATTTAATTGGAGAATTTATTGTCTACTTGACCACGCGGGAATTAATATTCAAAGCATGTGGCCCTGAACAAAAGGACATAGGGCTTTTTATAGGGTTGACAGAAATCAGCAAACAGCTTAGCCTGCTTACTTATCTGACATAGTTGCAAGTCTTTGTTAAGGGGGATACATCAAAGACAAGGGCATAAAGACAGCAGAGTTCTATGAGATTTCCATTGCAATTATTATCTTTACTAATCCTTTCTGTCTTCCTCCCTGTTTCAGAAGGGAAGCCCTCCTCCTTACCAAGGCTAAACCTTTGATATCAGTTTTGATGGCTTAGATTGAGTATAAATAGCAATTGTTTCTGTTTTGGCCAGAAACCCTACATCTTCCCTTCCCGATTGAGGTTTTTGTTTTGTTTTGTTTTGTTTTAAATTTATTTAGGTAAAAGGGGAGTTTTTTGTTGCATTTCTTACCTAGTCTTAATCATGGAATAAGTGTTGCCTTAGACAAACTGAGACATGGGAAAAACTTTAGTTTAGAAAGTCCAAAGTCTCCTACAGCATCCAGGCCCAAGGGAAGCCATGGTGATCTGTGTCTTGTCATTGGATACAGATGACTCAAAGAGATTGAGGCGGGTGACTTTATACACCCTGTCTCTCTTAAATCCAAATCATTTGCAAGTCAAGACATTACCTTCCTGATGTCATTGGTCCTCTCTGAGAAGGAAGAACAATAATCCTGTCCATTAATTGTCAAATCTGGAGAGCCTGGAAATTTCTGACCTACTCCACCATCTTCTCAGCATGCCTCTTCTCAATTATTAGCCATTGCTTATTCATCTTAAATTTCTTCCCCTCTACTAGATCAATAGTGTCATGGGAACGACAAGCATGAATGTGGACAAACTTCAAGAGTTAGTGGAGGGGGAATTGGAAAACAAAATACACCCCCAGTAAGATTTACTTCATCAGAAATCTTTTGTCGAGGCAAAACACTACAATGGAAAAAGCATTGACTTTTATGAGGACCATGTTCAAATCACACTTCTGATGTATGATCCATGTGATTTTGGACAAGTTACTTTATCTCCATGAAGCTTCTATTTCTTGATCTATAAAATCAGGGTACTTGACTAAATGGTTTTTAATGTCCTTTCTATAGCTCTAAGTAAGATATTACATCCTATGAGGCATTCATTGTACAGCACTATTCCAGGAGCTTAACAAAAAAGATTTAATACTTTTTAGAAACTATATTCTGTTTTCCCTGCTAAATATTATAAAAACCTACCCAAACTGTCTCTACCAGAATTTACCATAATAAGAATTATTCCTTCTTTTAAACATCTACTTTCTCTGTGGAACTCTATCTCGATAGACTTTCTGTACATTCAGATCATAACCCTGAGAGAATAGGAGCAATTTTGTCTTTGATCCTTTGTAGTGACATTTGACTTCTTTTAAAGCATTCTAAATGTCTAGCATGTTCTTTAAATAAATAATGGTGGTAATTAATAACTCCCAAAAATCGATGCTTAAAAATTCACCATTTAAATTAAATATTTAGCAAATGTTTTCTTGCTGAATATGAAACAAGCATTGCAGTAGATTGAAAATTTATGGGTATAATCCTGGCCTTAGAGAGGGATCCCAAAATCCTAGTTTTTAACATAAAGAAAATATTATTCTGATCAAAGAACTGCCTCAATTATAGAAATAGCATGAAATAAAAAATTACTTAGTAGTGGGAGCAGGAAGGGAATCTTACCAAGGAATTCAAATTAAACTTTTAATTGAAATCTTTCTGAGAGAGACAGACAGAGACAGAGATAGTCAGAGAGAGAATAGAGGAAGAAAAAGAAGACAAACAAGAAGATGAAGAAGAAGAAGAGGAGGAGGAAGAAGAAGAGGAAGAGGAGGAGGAAGAAGAGGAGAAAGAGGAGGAGGAAGAGGAGGAGGAGGAAGAGGAGGAGGAGGAGGAGGAGGAAGAAGAGGAAGAGGAGGAGAAGGAAAAGGAGGAAAAGGAAGAAGAAAAATAAAAAGAGGAAGAACAAGAACAAGACCAAGGACAATAAGAAGAACAAGAAGAGAAAGGGAAAGGGAGGGAAAAGGAAAAGGAAAGGGAGAAGAAGAGAGGAGAGGAAAGGAAAAGTATTTCTTGGTGGCCAAACCTTTGATGATGCATCTCTTATAATCTAACTCAGTTGGGTTAAAAAAAAATAGGTATATCATTCCCAATTGGATCCATACTCAAGGAATTTCCCAATTCCCAATTTAGAACTTGCTGATACTTTCCAACTCAAAAAATTACTTGTCTTTAATGAATATTCTGCCAATATGCAACCTTTATCCACTATAGATTTCTTTAACACCAACTAAATTTGTGAGTACAGATTCCTTTGCAAAATATTGCTCTTTTTTATGTAGACTACTTAGCTCTATTCAGCTAACACTGATAGGAGAATAGGCTATGGAAAATCTGGTCTATCAAGTCTCCTCTTGATTCAGCTACACCTTTTGGAATAAGGGCTTGTACTGACAGATTAAAGGAAATCAAGAACTAATCAAGCACAAGAATTTTATAGAATAAGACGATAGAGGAAAGGAGCTGAGATAAAAACTACAGAGGGAACATCATGGTTATTGAAGATAAAAGCCATATTTTGTCCTGTTAGCTAATATTATGCTTACATGACAAATACTTCTGGGGGATCTGGAAGAAGTTTCCACATTTTATTTCTAATCACTTTGATTAAATCTCTTGTTCTTGATTCTCTGTTTTTCCCTTCATTATTTATCATCCATAAAGAGATGAAATATATTCTCAAAGCTGAGCAGGTCAATAATCATAAGCAAAATTTTGTTGCAAATTGAAAGTTTAATATCAGGTGTCCACAGTTTACACCAAAGCAATCCAATGGATCAATTTAGAATGACAACAAAGTGGGAATAAAAAGAAAGGCAGTCATAATATAGAAAAAATGTGATTTTACTGAATGAGCTTCATACTATATAGATATAAGATAAGGAGTGCATCATTTTTCAGTTTCCTCCTCCATCGACAGAACTTTGATGCTCTCCTTAGTCTATACCTGCAGATGCTCCTCCTGATTCTTTCATGCTTCCTTGGTCTTGGGCTTGTGAGCCTCAGTCTGCTCAAACAGTAGATTCTTGTGAACTTTCTCTACTTTTGATTTATGAGCATGAAAATCTGATAATTCTTGAACACATTCCCTTTACTTTCAAGCACTGGCTGTGGTAAATACTGTGGTAAATGTTTTTGTATTCCTAGGATCTATTGAGTAAACAGCACAGAATCCTTATTCTTATCCAAATCATTTTCACAGGTATTCAAGTTTTGACTGTATTTTTTCTCTTATCAATATCCAGGTGTCTGCCCATCCAGAGGAAAAATATTTGAAAATATAAATGACAAAAATAGATTTTCCTCAAATTGACAAAAATTTATTTAAAACCATCAGCAAGCATTATTTGAAATGAGAATAAGCTAGAAGCCATCCCAATACAATCAGGTATGAAATAAAGATGCTCATTGTCATGATATTATTCAATATTGTATTGGAAATCCTAGCAATAGTAATAAGAGAAGAAAAAAATTGAGAGAATCAAAATAGGTAATAAGCAGATAAAATTTGTTCTTTTCCAAAAAAACTTAGGATATTCTTGGAAAATCGCAAAGATTCAACTAAAAAATTATTTGATATAATTAATAATTTTAGCAAAGTAGTAGGATATAAAGTAAATCCACATAAACCATCAACATTCCTACATATCACAAACAAAACTCTTCAAGAAGAGATAATAAATTGATATGGTTGTGAACTAATTGGAGACCAATCTGAAATGTGACCCAACAATACCATTACTTGGTCTATTTTTGAAGACAATCAAGGAAAAAGGAAAAGAACCTCTAAAATGTTGATAATGGTTCCCTTTTTGGTGGCCAAGAACTGAACATTATATGGATGTCCAGCAATTGGAGATTAGCTGAACAAGTTGTGGCATATGATTGTGATAGAATACAACAGTGATATAAGAAATGATGAACTTATTGATTTTAGAAAAACACAGAAAGACTTCAGGAAAAATGAAGAGTAAAATGAAACAGAACCAAGAGAACATTATATGCAGTTACAACAATATTGTTTTAAGAATGACTTTGAATAAGTTGTTTTGTCTATTCTATTGTAAATACCCAAATTAGCTATAAAGTACATATGAAAAAAGATGCTATTTACACCCAGAGAAAGAAGTGATAAATAGAAGTATGTATAGAATAATTTTAATATATATATATAGCTAATGGTAGCCATCTTTAGTATGGGGGAAAGGGAATAGAAAGCAGGGGAAGGAATTTACATGGAAATTTTGTTGTATATTTGAAAGGAATAACAAGTTATGCATAGTAGATCTGCAGTTTCATATCTTTTTATTAAACTATGTTATAGTTTAATAAATTCTCGCTAGATGTTTGCTAAAATAATGAAATTACAGGTCCAATTTTTTTTTAAATAGATATTTTTATTTTATCCAATTCTAGTGTATTAGGATGTTTTTGAATTCTTACTCTGTTTTCTAACATGTTGATGATCTCTTTCAGCTTAGGGTCATTTGTAAATTATGTAAGCATAATATCTTATATAAAATATAAGATATTGAAAAAATATTAAGCAACAGAGGGCCAAGCAAAGATCCTCTAGAGAAACTCATTATGTACCTTCCTCCAAGACAGTATAAACCATTAATAACTGCTTAGTATTATTGTATCATTCTTTGATTAATTTAGCCTACATTTCTCATCTTTTCCACGAAAACAGAATTTTTTAAATATGTTGCTAAAATCCTGTGTCAAGATAATTGTAGTATTGTTGCCATTTGCTTAATGCAGAAAGTTACTTCACTATTTAGAACTTGCAGAATATAGCTGAGACAAATATTTAGTTTAGGTGATCAATTAGTTGGTGATAAGATAATTTTATTACCTCTATTCATTTAAGATAAGCATGTCAAGTGTCAAGTAATTATCTCCAGGGTTAATAATTCTGATTAGTCTACAAATTCCAGCTTTATCTCTAGTGTTAACTGACTACTTTATAATTTTACCTAATGTAGATGTTCCCCTTTGGCTATCTGTTCTTTGATATTTAAATATTTATCTTTCCCTTATACCCTTTATAAACTTCCATTGTATCCTTCTTGCCTTGTAAACTAAAATACCCATAAAGTGCTGAAAAGAACTGCTTGGATCACATTGGTTTCTGTATATTAATGAGTCTGTGATTCAAGCATATAATAAGAGAGTTATATTGTCCCTCTGTGTTAATAAATTGGATTGGCAGCAGTCCCTGTCAACAAATCCTTGGAAAATTTTCATATCACGTGTCAAAAAAAAAAAAAAAAGAGGGAGTCAAGTGGGTCTAGCATAGTCTAGCATAGGTCTAGCATAATGAATCCATATTGCCTCTTTCTGATCTCCATGTCCATTTCTAGATGGTTGTCAACAATTCATTTAATAACATAGTCTAGAATTTTGCCAGTAAATTACAATAAAGCTTGTTGTACTATAATATTCAGACTTTTTATTTCTAAAAATTGAAACATTAAACACTGAAAAATTCTGGATTATGGCATAATCTGCTCTGCTATATGGTAACACACATATTTAACCAAGTGGATATGATTTACAGTCGTTAAGGCTTTTCTTTTTTGTCTTAATATACTTTCTCATTTTACACTTTTGTAAACATAGTGCTTGTCCCTAGACAATAATGATAGCTAATATCATACATTCTACTGTCATCTTTCAAATTCTCAGAGATATTCCTCTGTAACTGAAGCTCTCAACAGGATTGGAATGATTGGAATGAATTGGAATAATCAGTTGCAATTTGGATATGCCTCAATTACTATTAGGAAAAGACAAGAAAGGCTCATCTTGAGGGGCATGTAGCAAATACAGCACAGTCTTGAAGTTCTCCTGGAGGAAATATGGGTTGCAAAAAAAGAATAACAAGCTGCTAAGGATCTTTTAGGGTTGTGAGGCAAAGGGGAGAGGAAGCAGTGAAAAAGAAAGATTGAAAAGTTTTAGACATAATTTCTGAAAGGTAAGTAAAAAATAGTTACAGTTTTATCACTCCATTCAATTCAGTAAGATTTATTAGGTACCTATTATTTGGGAGGCATTGAACCCAAGGGCCTTAGGAATAGCAATTGCCTCCAAACTACAAAACCAAGTTTCCAGTTCAGCCTGCACAACCATCAATGAGGGGAGAAATCATTGTGGAGAAAGGACTCATCATCACCAGCAACAAATGCTGAGCAAATGCCAATGTTGATCAGATAAGCCCAGAGGACCTAAGAGTAGCCACGCCCTGGGCTTATTTCATGTGAATTTATTTTAAATCTCCATTGAAATTTCTTATTCATTTTGGAAACAAAAATCATATTTGGGTTGAGACAAGTAAATTCCTTTCACCTCACATTATGACATTAGTAGCTAGTGCAAAGCCATGCATTTGGCCCCCAGAACTTTGCTCAATCAAATCACAGAGGTGGGATGGAGTTGACAATTTTTGTACTGCATTCCTATGGCCACACCCAAATTGCTGCTTTTTCTGGATACAATAACCTTCAGCAATTCTCCATTGCTTACGGAATAAAACATAACTCATTCTGACATACAGGACTTGCCACAACTTGTCTTCAAACTACCCATCCAGTCACTTCATACTACCTGCTTTAACAAGTTCCATATTAAAACATGCCTAATGCCAAAATTGCCTTTTTTTTCATATTGTATTCTCACTGTATTCTCTTCCAACTCCATACCTTTAATCAAGCCATGCCCCTTGCCTGGAATAAAACCCTCTTTACTACCTTCAACCTCTTAGTTAAAATTTTTACTTTTCTTCAAAGCATGTTTTGGGTTTCATCCCCTCTTCAAAGCCTTTTCTCACCTCCTCCAGCATCCTCTAACTAAAAATAAAATGTTCCTCCTCAAAATCCTAATAGAACTGTGTTTGACATTTTCTTTTGTACTTCTTAATATCCAGTGAGTCATGGTTATTTGGACATATATAATTATTCTTTTCCAAATCAAAGATTTTAAGCTCTTTGACAATGAAACCTGAGATACATCATTCTTTCTATCTTGCAACTGAGCAGAATGAATGAATAAAACTTTTATTAGAGTTTACTATGTGCAAAGCATTCTGATAAGTGCTTAATGATAAAAAGGGAGACTTCCTAATCTTGAGAAGCTCACATTCTGATGGGAGAGACAACATATATGGATGGAAGTTTTCAATTGTAAGTAAGTTGGTAAGGTTCCATATTGCTTAGGATGTAGCAGTAAAAGAGATGGTAATGAATCTTCATCATTATTCCATTAATAAAATTATATATCAGTTTCTGATGTTGAACCATTTGATAATGCCAAGGACTTTAGTTGCAAGAACTTTCTTTTCTGGGTCTAGGAGACATCTTATTGTGGGAGGTTAAGTGACTTGTCACATACCAGTAGTAAGTGGTAGAGTGCAAATATGACTTGAAATTTGGCACTCTTTCTTCTATACAATGCTATTTCCTAGATTTTATTCATTCAAATCTTTCCTCTAGAAACCTCATTTATTTTTAATTTTTTTCCTCCAGAGCTCTAATTTCATTTCTTTCAGGTATTATAGTTGATTGGGGAAGGGGGGAGCACCTGCATTTTTGTTTCATTTTTACTTATAAACATTGTGCAGTTATTTTCTTCTTCTTGGTTAGATCTTGATTGTCTTTAGTTCAGTTCAGTCATTTTCAGTCCTGCCTGACTCTTTGTGATACCATTTGGTATTTTTTGGCAAAGATACTGGAAGATATGCGTTTTACAGATGAGAAAACTGAAGCAAAATGATTTGTCCAGAGTCTGAACTCAGGAGATGAGTCTTCCTGACTCCAGGTCTGGCACTTTATCCACTGTGTGTCCTTACATCTATAATATTTCTTGATCATCAGTATCATCCTTTGTTTACTAATTTTCAAGCCTTGATTCCAAATTCAGGATTTTGTGTGTGAGGCTGTGTACACAAGTGGTAGAGATTTGTTTGATCCTAACATGTATTTTCTGAGACCTTGCAGCTGCTTCCTTCAGATGTTGAGTGTTAGGCTCTTCAAGGTGTCAAGGGCAACTTAAGCAAGTAAATTAATTTATAGCTCCAAAGTTTTCGAATCTAGGTTGGGATTTGACCACACCCTTTCTGGTCCCAATTTTGCAGGATTCCAATTCTGGTTAAAGGGTCTAGACCACCCAACTACAGGCTGACCCTTGATCAGAGTTTTAGTAGATAGTTGCTGAACCTGCCCCTTACTGGTACTGGAAGGTTGTAATAGGATTCAGGGCAACAAAATAACAGGTTCATTTTAGTTCAAACTCCCTTTCCAGTGTACAAATTTTCAAGCTTCATCTACAATCCAAAGGCTAGAAAACTTCTCAATTCAGATCCTGATACATCTCCAGGATCATTTCTGGTCCAAGATGCCTGCCCCTAGTACACAGTTCTAGAAAACTTCTGTGTCAAATCTTCCTGTTCAAATCTTCCCAAGTGACCAGAGCTTGGATGTCTCCCTGTATTATTAATCTGGGCTGGAAAAAGGCCCTCATTGTCATTTCCTCTTGTGTTTCTCAATTACTACTCGGTCTGGTAGCTCCTCAATTGTTTCTTTCTTTGATTCCACTATTTTTGAAGGTTTCCTATCCTCTGCTAACCCCTGGCAATTTTCCCTTGAATTTCAATACCAGTATGGGCCATATAGATAAAATATTGACACCATAAAACAAACAAAACTCTTACATATTTTTGTGTATCAAAACTATATCCAAAAATTTTATCTAAAATTTAGTCTGAAATCCAAGACATATTGGGAATTAGCATGAATATAAAATTAGAAATAATTTCAATTGATAAATGTTAAAAGGATGTGAAAAAACATTCTCAAAAGAAAAATGGAATATTAAAAGCATTATTACTACAAATCACCAATAATAAAAGAAATGCAAATAAAAACAACCCTGAAGATTTACCTTATGCCAAGTAAGTTATTGAAGATGACAGAAGACAGAAAAAGCGAATGTTGAAGAGCCTATGGAAACACAAACCCACTTAAATTCTATTGGTGAAACTGTAAATTGCTCTAAGCTTTCTGGAAAAAAATTTGGAATTAAGCTTTTAAAAAGTGATTTACATGTTTACATTCTTTCACTCAGAGATCTAACTGCTAGGTGAATATACTGAGGATGTCATATATCTACATCAAAGTAATTATAGTAACATTTTTGTGGTTACAAAAATTAAAACAAAGTAGATGTTTATCAGTTGGGAAATGGCTAAAATGTAACAGAATATTGTTGTGCTATAAGAAACTACAAATATGAAAAAATCAGAGTATAGTTAAGACTTATATGAAGTAATATAGGGAGTGGTAAGCATAATATATAATATATACAGGAAAACAATATATACTACAGCAATAGAAATAGAAATAACAAAGATTTGAAACTGAATTCTATGGAATTATAACAAGGAAGGCTGGCTCTTAAGAAGAGATGAAAAAATATATCTATCTCTCTTCTTTGCAGGGATAGAGAACTATAGGTATAATTGGCATATTGGCTAGTTTTGTTGAACTGCTTTTTTTCCACTTTATTCTTTGTTACCAGAGATAGTTTTCTGGTTAGGAGTGGAGAAGAATATATTTGGAAATGAAGGCAATATGAAAACAAAGGATATCAATAATTTAAAAAAAAAGCTTAAAAGGATAAGAAGTCCATACTCTGCTGATACTACCTGATACTTTCTTCCATATAAATGGTTAAAATATTTCTTACCACTATATTTCAAAGAATGTTAGAATTTTCAAGGTCAAAGGGTTCTTGAGGATTCAGTCCAAGCTATTCATTCTCTAAATGAGTGAGATTTCCAAGTCCACGGACTGCAGCAGAAATAGAACAGATACTATGATCCCCAAATTTTAACTCTCATTCCAATTCACTTTCTAGTACACTGAAGCAGTTGTTACCCTAAATGAGGAGAAATATCCATAGAGACATGATCAAACAAAGGGCAGAAGTATGATAGAAATGGGATATGTGTCCTCCTGAAAGGCTCCACATAACAGCTACCCCTCTGTACACTATCTGTGGTCATTACCTCCAGAGGTAATAGCAATGTAGCTATGTGCACAAGTGAGTTTAAATGCATAGACTTTGCTGAAAAAAAGTTTATCTGAATAAAATTAATCACTGTGCCAGACAGAATGTTCCCAAGTCTTCTTATAAATGCTGATTCATGCCCATGCTCCTTATTTTTATCAAAACACTTTCTAGGCTCCCCTGAGCCATTTTCAAGTAATTCATTCCCAGCATTTCTCCTTGCAGCCATGATTGGATTTTGATGTCCTTCAATTTAAGCTAATTGGGCATTCCTCCCATTGCCAAGCCACTCTAAATCACAGTTCTGCAGACTTTCCACTGGCTATCCAACTTCCTTGACCACTTAATCTTTCCTGAGGACCCTACAAAGATTTTTTTCCCTCCAAATTGTGGTGCTGATTATTTTGCTAATGTGGCACCAAAATTTCTGACCTAAGGTTTAGCAGATTGCTAATCTGCTTCTCAGGCTGTAGGTTGTTTCGTGTTTACCTCTGTACATATTGAAAACAGAGGATGTTGAGGGTGAGCTACACTAAGCACTTTTGAAAGTATGTATCATCTTTAAAAGCTTGGTACTGTGATTTTCTTGCAATTCATTCTGAGTCATAAATACAAACTCCAGGCTTCAGATATCACATGGCTTTAAAGAACTCTCTGGAGACTATTATGAGTCTATAAAGCAATGGAAAGATATTACTTGTAATCATAGGTATCATCTTTTCTTCTGTGATAAATGTAATGTTGATGATGCTCTTCATTTAATAAGCCATTTGGATTCAACCAAAGTGACTAAAATGAATGAGGAATACTGATAATCTGAGGTTAACCATTTCTTGGATGCACTAAATGTAACCATCAACTAGAGATTAATAACATTTTGTCTTTGTGTCATAATTATGAAATAAAAATTTAAATTGCCATTTTCTATTAAACAATTGTTAAGGCAGCATGCCATACTTTCCCTTTGGCTAATAAAGCATTACTGCAGTTGTCACAAATAGTATGTGAGCTAGGCTGCAAATTTTATTCATAAAAATAATGTCTTTCAAAATATGAATATTCCAAACACCTTTTAGGCACTAATTTCATTCAATTTAACAAAATACTTATTAAATGCAAAGTTCTTGGCTAAATTATAAGACAACAAAGACAAAAACTACATGGCTCCTATCCCCAAGGGGCTTACAAGGATACAATATGTAAATAAATAAGGTAAAAATGTTTTAAGAGGGATCAATCACCAAAATAGGGGGAAGGGAAGTATAGAGGTCACCTTCACTGAAGAGTTGGCACCTGGACTAATTTTTTTCTCTTTAACACTCTTTTCTTTTTTATATTTTGAACTCCCAAATTCTCTCCTTCCTTCCCAACCCACCCCAATCTACTGAGAAAGCAAATAAAATAATATCAATTATATGAATGAAATCATGCAAAACATATTTCCATATTAGTCATATCACCCAAAAAAGCAAAATAAAGAAAGTAAGTTCTGTCTCTAGAAGTGGATAGCATTTTTCATCATCAATACTTTGGGATTTTCTGGGATCATTGTATTGATCAGAGTAGCTAAGTCTTTCACATTTGATCATCATTACAACTTTGCTGTTACAATGCACAATAATTTCTAATTCCTTTTACTTCACTCTGCATCAGTTCATATAGGTCTTGCAAATTTTTTCTGAAATCACCCCCCAGAATTTCTAACAGTATTCCATCAAAAGCATATGCCATATTTTTTCAGCCATTTTTCAAATGATGAATATCCAATCAATTTCCATTTAAAAATTGCCATAAATAATTTTGCAAACATGTCTTTTTCCTTTTCTTTGATCTCTTTGGAACACATATCTTGTACCTAGTAGTGGTGTTGCTACAACAAAGGATATGCACAATTTTACAGCCCTATGGGCATAGTTCCAAATTCTTCTCTAAAATGATTGGGCTACATCCCAATTCCACCAAGGTGTATTAGTATATCTATTTTTTCTTCATCCCTTCCAGCATTTATCATTTCTAATAAGTTTGAAGTAGTATCTCAAAACTGTTTTAATTTGTATTTCTCTAATCAATAGTGATTTAGAGCATTTTTCTTATGACTATGGCTTGATATCTTGAAAACTATCTGTTCATATTCTTTTAACCATTTCTCAATGGCTAATGACTAATTTTCACAAATTTGACACACTTCCCTATGTATTTGAGAAATGAAGCTTTTGTCAGAAAAACTTGCTGCACAAATTTTTGATATAAGTTCATTGTCTATAGAACTTTTTTAGTAAAATGTATTCTCCCTGATTATCTCTTTTAAGTCAGTCTATTTTTGCTTTTGCTTTGTCGGAATTTGTGTTTATTATTCCTGCATTTTTTTCATTTCAGCTGAAGCACAATAGTTCTGTTCTGACCCTTTATTTTAACTCTTTGTATCTATCTGTTTCAAGTGTATCTCTTGTAAACAACATATGATTAGATTCTGGTTTCTAATCCATTCTGCTATCTGCTTCCATTTTATGAGTTTATGCTATTCATGTCCATAAATATGATTACTATGTATTTCCCTCTAACCTATTTTCTTTCATTTATCCTTCTCTCTCTCTTTTTATCCTCTCTCCTCAAAAATCTATGTTCCTTAAACCTCCATCTCTTTTATCATCTCTATCCCATTCTCATCTCTTATCTCCTTCCCTATTTCTCTACTGGATAAGATAGATTTCTATACATAAATAAGTATGTATGTAATCTTTTCCCCCCTCTATAAAAATTCCTCCTTGCAAATTCCTTTTATGTGAGAAAAATTTCACCATTCTACTTCTCCCTTTCCCTTTTTCTATAAATCCTTTTCTCAACCATTCTTTTTTTTTTGAGATCTTCCCAACATAATCAGTTCACACTTATGTCCTCTGTCTATGTAGACTCCATTTAACTGCCCTAGTAATTACAAAGTTTTTAGGAGTTACATGTAACATCTTCCCAAATCAGTTTAACCATATTGAGTTCTTATGATTTCTCTGTCATGTTTATGTGGTAAGCATGGGTAGACAAAAATAGATAAAAACTTAATTCTTTTAAGGAATTCAAATTCAAATGGTTAAGAAAATATGCAAGGTAAGGGGACACAGCAAAGACCTTCTACAGAAAATGTTAGCAGATCTTTGATAATGAACTGGGAATTATGCCAAACACTAAGAATACAAAGAAAATTAAACAAACAAACCAAAAAAAAGTCCTTGCTTTCAGGAAACACATTCTAATAGAGAAACAAATTAAAATCATCTGAAAGGGTAGGCATTAGCAGCTAAAAGGAGAAAGAAAAGCATTTAATAGAAGGTAGGATTTGGGTCTTGAAGGTAGTCAAGGAAATAAAAAAAACAGAGATGAGAGTACAGAGAATTGGTTGTTAGGTACACAATCAAAGCCTAGACACTAAGGGGAGAAGTGTCTTCTTTGTGGAACTACAAGTAAACCAATGTGGCTATATTATAGAGTTGGAGAAGGGGTGAGATGTAAGAAAACTGGAAAGGTAGGAAAAGTCAGGTTATAAAGAGCTTTAGATGCCAAACAGATGACTTTATATATTTAATCCTGAAGATAAAACGAGCCTTTGGAGTTTATTAAATGGGGAGATAACATGATCAAAACAACACTTGAGAAAAATCAGACTTGGAGATCAGTTAAAAGACCATTTCAGTAGTCCAGGCAATGGATAAATAAGAGCCTGAAATAGAATGCTATTTATGATTGGAGACAAGGGAACATATCTAAAAAATATTGTGGAGGTAGAAATGACAAAATTCAGCAAGAGATGATAGAATATGTGGGGAGAATGAAAGTGAAATGTCAAGGATGACAACAAGGTAGTGTGCCCAGGTAACTGGAAGGATGTGTTGTCCTTGACAGTATGTGGGAGATTTGAAAGAAGGGAGGGTTTGAAGGGAAAGATAATGAGTGCTGCCTCAAGGACATCTAGTTTGAAACAGCCAAGACACAGGTATTTACAAGACTATATAGCTCCGGAAAGAGACTAAAGCTGGGTAAATATATCTGGGAATGATGTATAGAGATAATGATTGAGTCCACTGGAACTGATGAGAGCACCAAGTGAGATAGTACAGCTGTCCAGTTGTTTTCAATCCTGTTCTACTCTTCTTGGTCGCATCTGAGGTTTGGTTTTGTTTTGTTTTGTTTTTAGCAAAAATACTGGAGTGGGTTTGCCATTTCCTACTCCAGATCATTTTACAAATGAGGAACTGAGGCAAACAGTGTCAAGTGACTTGCCCAGGCTCATAGAACTAATAAGTGCCAAATGCCAAATTTCACCTTGGGAAGATGAGTTTTCCTGATTCCAGAATCTCTATCCATGGCACCTTTTAACTGCCTCAGGTGAGACAGTATAGATATTTTCTAAAAATGAACAAGGTGGTCCAGGACTATATGTTGAGGAACCCCTACAGCAGAATAAAACACATAAAGAACCAACAAAAGCATCTAAGGAATAATCGAATATATAAAAAAGCTTAAAGAGGAGAGATTATCCATAAGAAAGTAATCAACAATGTCATGCTACAGAGAAATCAAGAAGGATAAGGATTGAGAAAAAGGCAATTAGAATTGACAATTATCGATTCATTGGCAACTATGGAAAGCAAAATTTCAGTTGAAAGGTGAGATAAGAAGCCTGATTAAAGAGGTTTGAGAAGAGAATAAGAGGAGAGAAAATAAAAGCACTGATTGTAGATACTTTCTCAAGGAGTTGAATCAATATATTGGGTCACTGTGCTATTATCATTTATTATTCTTGTTTATGTCTTAATTTTAAGTAAATGTTTTATACTTAAGAAAAAAGAAATTGAGTTAAGAAGAGGAGAAGAGGTATAGAACACTAGCTGGAAGGTTAGTCAAATCAAATGAAGAGTATTTTTAAAAACGGTTGAGATATGGATATGAATGTAAACATCAGGAAATGAGACAGTAGATTTGGGAAACAAAGTATTAATGAGATAGTGAGGAATAATAGTGGAGGCAATTTTCTGGAGAAGTTGGGAGGGAAAGGCTTCAAAGGTGCATTTAGAGTTACATCTGAGACCAAAATGAAGAAGGAGATCATGGAGGATGATATCAGATGAGGAGAAAAGGAGATGGAAGACTTATTAACAAATGGTCTCAATTTGATAGATGAATTGTGGGGTGAAGTTCTCAGTTGTAAGAGTTGGGGGAGAGGATGAAATGGGAGAATTAAGGAGAGAGAAGAAAGTTGGGAATAACTACAGTGGAGAATGATAATGAGTCAGTTTAGAAGGAAAAGAAAGTTTGACATTGTCATGAGATTGAGATGACCATGTAAGAACAAAAGAGGTGGGAGGAAAGAATAATCCAGAGTTGAGATTTAAAAAGATTTAATTGCCAATAGGAAAAGAAAGCAAGGGAATACTTCACTATAACATAGCCAATAAATGCTCTCCTTCCTCTGTTTGAAAACTTCCAAAAAGGAGAAATCCATCACTTCCCAATGCAGCCTATTCTACTCTCCTTTGAGACAACTCAAATTGTTAGAAATTTTCCTAACATTCTTCTCCACATGAAAGGAAGAAGGAGTGCTAAACTGTACCAAAAACTGTAGAGAAATCAAAATGATGAGGCCAAAGAAAAGGTCATCATCTTTAACACTGGTGCATCACTGATAACCTCAAAGAGAACAACTTCAATAGAATGCTAGCATGAGAAGCCAGATTAGTTAAAAAGTAAATAGATGGTGAAATAGTGTAGGCAGAAAACTTAGATAATTATTTCTAGGAGTTTGATACTGAAAAAAAGAAGAGAAATATAGCTCAAAAAGTATGTCAAAGGTTTGTGGGGTTTTTTTGTTGTTGTTGTTTTTTGCTGAGGCAATTGGGGTTAAGTGACTTGCCCAGGGTCACACAGCTAGGAAGTGTCAAGTGTTTGAGGCCACATTTGAACTCAGGTCCTCCTGACTTCAGGGCTGGGGCTCTATCCACTGTGCCATCTATCTGGCCCCAAAGTTTTTTTAAGGCTAGAGTAGATGAGCAATTTGTGACCAGTAGAGAAGGAGCTAGCAGATAGGGAGTGGTGGAAAGCAGGAGTGGCAAAGTAAAAATGAAAAGAATGAGAGAAGCATAACAAAGGAGATGGGATGGGATGGGGTGGGCTTGAAAGCATACATGGATGGTTTGGCTTTGCAAGGAGAAAGATCATTGCTTTTTTGGAGACTGGAATAAAGGCAAGGAATATGGGTGGAATAAGAAAAATATAGGGTTTCAATTTTCTTAAGAAAGTAGGGAAAGAAAGCTCCTCAGTTTTCTGCTTCCCATATGATTTTGGCTGCATTGCTTTTGTTTGTATAAAATGTTTTAATTTAATAACATTTAAATTATCCATTTTAAGACTATATGATGATCAGTTCTGAAGGTCATGGTTCTCTTCAACAATGAGATGTTTCAAACCAGTTCCAGCTGTTCAGTGATAAACAAAGCCATATATACCCAGGGAGAGGCCTGTGGAATCTGAGTCTGGACCACAACATAGCATTTTCACATTCTCTGTTGATGTTTGCTTGAATTATGTTTTCCTTCTCAGGTTTTTTTTTCTTTCCTGTACAGCAAAATAACTGTATAAATATGTATACACATATCCAATCTGTCAAATATTTTAACATAATTAACATGTATCAGACTTCCCGCCATCTAGGGGAGAGGGTGGGGGATAGGAGGGGAAAATCTGCAACAGAAAGCTTTGCAAGGGTCAATGTTGAAAAATTACCTATGCATATGTTTTGCAAATAAAAAGCTTTAACAAAAATTAATTAATTAATTAATCCATTTTGTATTTCATAATATCCTTTAGTTCTTCTTTGGTCTTAAATCCCTTCTTTCTTCATAGATCTTAGAGGTGGTAGACTTTCATTCTCCTAATTTGCTTATAGTATCACTCTTTATATCTAAATCATGAACCCATTATGATTTCATCTTAGTATAGCATGTTAGGTTTTGGTCAATGCCTAGTTTTTGCCATACTATGGAAACAGATTTTTAGCAAGCATTTCCAATGTTCCTGGTTTCAACCATACCATCTCATCTCTTCCAGCTGCACCCCACCTTCCGACAGTGATAGAACATTATGAATCCAGTTTCTCCCTGAAGATGCTACCAGGTATTTCTGAGGTTCCAGAAAGTAAACTAGGAAGTTGTATGACATATTTCCTACTGAGCTACACAAGCAAGAGTTTAGAGAATCTCAGTTACAGCAAGGTGGCAGTATAAGACTATTGAACTTGGGACCTAATGCAAGATTGGTTCAATGATTAATTAACTGAGAAGGGTTAACAGACAAAAATGACCTCAAGACTCTCCCTCTCAAACTCTAATTCTACTGCCCTGGCAATTCCAACTTCCCCAATATGTCCTTAGCTCAAGCCTGTCCTGGGAAAATCAAAAACTCATGGCTATCAGGGTCCACAGAGAGAGAAAAAAGGCCTCCAATGTTCACAAACTGAAGGAGAAAAAGGAGACATGGATAGCAATGATCTTTTTGCCTCCACAAAGCTATAAACTTCATTATCACTCTGTAACAATTGTGCTTCCATAGATGACAAGTAAGAATCCATCATTTCCCTTCATAACCAGGACAAAGGACACCAAAGCCATACTGAAAATGTCACACTTGTGGAAGCCATTGAGGGGGTGGGGGTAGGAATTACCTAGAGATTCTTTACATATGAATTTCTATGAACACATAGTCACTCAAGTAATTTAGCACTAGAGCTTATATGTTCACTAATTGTTTGTTATGTGTTAGTCTTATTTCCCCTTTACTACATTACAAACTCTTTGTGGATGAGTAGGGAGTGAACCAAGAAGCTAGGGAAATATAGAGAGAGATCCTCAGCAAGGAGTAACAAGTTGGGTAGATCTAAGCAGATAATTAATTTTTTTTCTTTTGGAATGGCTTCTGTATGCTACTGGCTGCATTAGACCAGAACAGAACTGCCAATTAAATGCAGAGGAGCAGACTGCATCATTATCAGAAAAGTTGGGAACTGGGGCACAATAATTAAGCATCACTCAAAAGCCCTCCCAGGTAGCAGAAAGCCGTAACAAAGAAGTCATTTGCACAGAAGTTACTCGCAAAGATGAGCCAATTGATCAGATGAAAAGACTAAAGGCCTAAGAATCTGCATCAAGCAGGTAGAGAGAATATTGCCTAGATGCATGAAGAATAGGCAATGCTTCCATTTCTGCCAGTACCAAGCTACACCTATGTGTTGTGTGTGTACAAAGCACAAATTGGTCTCCATTTTAGAGAACAAAGTGAAGGGACTAGAGGAAAATATCTACTTTCCAACTAATCAGGCAAATTTAACTTCCTTAAAATAATGCAAGACCCTCAAAAAAGGATACAAACAAGAAAATAAGATGTGAACAGATAGGGAAATCCTAACTGGATCCAACGTATTAGAGCATGGAAAAATGTCACACACAAAAGCAAAGGAAGAAAGATCACATTTGGAGCCCAGAAATAGGCCTGAAGCTCCTTCTGTGGAGAAGATTACCTTAGGGGGAAGTTTTTTCTAATATTTTGTCAAGATACCCTGTTTTCCAGAGCAAGGCACATCAAGCAACAACAAACCTTTGCTCTGGATGACTTCAGCCACAGCAAAATCCTAGAGTTGTTTCTGTATTTTGCCTACTATGAATATTCTTGTTGGCACTGCACAATCATTGATAGAAGTATTGAGGTTTCTCCCCACCTCTGCCACCTCCACAAAGCAGGTCTCTTCACTAGGGGCAGGGCTCCTTCACATGTACGTTTGCCATTTCCCTCACTTTGAAATTAAATGCCTGTTTGATTCCTGACTCTCCTGTCTCTAGCTGGCTCTGTTCCATGCCCAGCACTCACAGGTTAGAGGCCCATTCCATCTAGTTGATGGCCCAAGAAAAAATGCTAAGAATCCAAAGGTGTCATCAAGTTAGAGTCATCCAGTAATGGTCAGAGGACAAATAAATAAGGATAATTGGTTACTTCCTCCTTAGAGGTACTGGCTATTAGTTGACCTGACAGATATAATAGGTAAACCTAATGCAGAAAGGTTTTTTAATCTTTTACTAGACTGTTAACAGCCTAGTAAAAATCCTCTGGACTCCATCTCAGAACAATGTTTTTTTCTTGTTTTTTTTTTTAATTAAACCTTTTTATTTGCAAAACATGTGCATAGGTATTTTTTCAACATTGACCCTTACAAAGCTTTCTGCTACAAATTTTTCCCTCCTACCCTCCCACCCCCTCCCCTAGATGGCATGAAGTCTAATACATGTTAATTATGTTGAAATATTTGATAGATCGATATGTGTATACATATTTTTACAGTTATCTTGTGCAAGAAAAATTGGTTCTACAAGAAAAAAATCTGAGAAGGGAAACATAATGCAAGCTAACATCAATAGAGAGTGTGAAAATGCTATGTTGTGGTCCACACTCAGATCCTGCAGGCCTCTCCCTGGGTGTGTATGGCTTTCTTCATCACTGAACAACTAGAATTGGTTTGAAACATCTCAGTGTTGAAGAGAACCATGTCCTTCAGAATTGATCATCATATAGTCCTGTTGTTGCTGTGTACAATGATCTGGTTCTGCTCATTTCACTCAGCATCAGTTCATGCAAGTCTCTCCAGGCCTCTCTGAAATCATTTTGCTGGTAGTTTCTTATAGAACAATAATGTTCCATGACATTCATATACCATAATTTATTCAGCCATTCTCCAAATGATGGGCATTCATTCAGTTTCCAGTTTCTAGCCACTACAAAAAGGGCTGCCACAAACATTTTTGCACATATGGGTCCCTTTCCTTCCTTTATGATTTTTTTGGGATATAAACCCAATAGAAACACTGCTGGGTCAAAGGCTATGCACAGTTTGATAACTCTTTGAGCATAGTTCCAAATTACTCTCCAGAATGGTTGGATCCATTCATAGTTCCACCAACAATGTATCAGTGTCCCAGTTTTCCCACATCTCCTCTAACATTCGTCATTATCTTTTCCTGTCATTTTAGCCAATCTGACAGGTATGTAGTAGTATCTCAGAGTTGTCTTAATTTGCATTTCTCTGATCAATATTGATTTGGAGCACCTTTTAATATGACTAGAAATAGTTTTAATGTCATCATCTGAAAATTGTCTGGCAGAACAAGGTTTTAAATGCACAAAATAGAATATATAGGATTATAAAGGACACCATTTTGAAATATTTTAAATACCTATTTATAGACTCTCCCAGAGTAATATTTATAACATGTCTATAAATCTTGTTTTTTATGGGTATATGTACACACATATTGATATATCTTGTATATATAATATAATGTCTATAAGACCTGTCAAATCTGAAAACCTCTAACAATTTTCAGTAATTAATAATTTGGGGAAATGCTATCATCAAATAGAACCCAAACAAAAAGATGGGAATTAGGAAATCTAAAGCAAGAAACTGAGATAGGTCACATCATACAATGTGATATAGTTTAAAGAGTCCTAGGTTTAGAGTTAGATGATCTGGATTTGAATTTTAGCTCTTCACTTAATAGCTGCATAACTTTGGGCAAGTCACATAATTTTTCTGCACCTCAGTATCCTCATTTATAAAATGAGGATTTTTAAGTATGTATTTCTAAAATTCTTTCCAAATCTATATGATTTTATGTTTCATGTGAAGATTGGCTGAATAAGGAATGTCTCGCTTGTAGAAGAGAAGATTCAAGATGGGGGGAGGGGGCAGGGAAGTAGAATTGGGAGGGGAAGCATGACTATTTTGTAGCTTGTCATATGAAAGAGAAATTCATATTAGCCTCTGTCCTTCTTGACTGGTGGAAGGAGGATCAGAGAGTGGGAATGGTAAAGGAAGATTAAAGTTCAAGGTTAGGAAAAATTTCCCAACAATTTATTTTCTGTAAAAGTATAATGGCTGTTTCATGGATGGGTTCTCCATCCTTAGAGGACTTCAAGTGGAGGCTGAATGACCACTAGCCAATGAAGTTAAAGAGAATCTTTTTTTAAAAAAACTTTTAAAAAGGGTAGAGATAGTTTTTATTCTATATGTCTCAATTTCCAAGTATTTCTCTATTCCTTTCCCTATCTAGAGAGTCAGACCTTATAATAGAAAAGAAATAGAGAAAGAAAGAAATAGTTCAATAAAATTCACCAGTACTTTAACTGAATCTGATAACATATGTATGCAATGATCCATACCCAAAGTCCTCCATATCTAAGAAGGAAAGAGGATGCATATTCTCAACTCTTCTCTGGGATACAGCTTAGACATAATTACATAGTGTTGGTTTTGATTTTGGACTTGGTTTCGGTTCAGGGGTTAGGGAAAGGCTGGTATTTCACACTTTTTGCAGTCATTGTGTATATTGATTTACAGGCATCTGTTTAACCTTCATTCCATTCTTCTCATAGAGAAGCTTCTTCCTTGGATATAGATTGGATTAGGTAGCTTCTGAGGTGCCTGCCCACGCTTATACTCTGTAAATCTCTACATCCCAGCACAGTTCTGAGCCTATAGTAACCATTCATTAAATGTTTATTCATTGATTTTTCTCATGAATTTTAGAAGCAAAGAATAAGCTGGAATTTTAATCATTCTGGCACTAACACTCAAACAAGCAAACAAAAGAACCCATCAGAGCTGAAAAAGAAAAACCAAATTTTAGTCGTACTGCTTAGCAATGCATGAAAAAAAAGTCCGGCCTACTTTCTGCGATTCAGTTTGATTCAACAAGCATGCATTTACTAAGAGCCTACAAGGTACAAGACATCCTTGGGCACCCCATGAACTAGTTAAACTGAGAAACAAAAATTTATCTGAGGCTTAATTTGGCACTGAACCAACACTGCGATTGACAATATTAAGTTCTTTCTTCTCTAACCTCCACCAGACACATGACTGCCATATTTTTTTTTAATGGACCTAAGAAACACAAGTTCATTGTCTTCTGCAGCTTTGATTCTTCAACTTATCAGAGCCCTCCTGGGGCAGGGAGGAACGTCTGAAAATAATGAAAGAAATGTTCCCTTTGCTGATAATTCACTGAGCATCATTCTCTTTTGGGTCTAGATGGCACAGTGAAAAAAGCACTGGAAATCAGGAAAACATCTTCCTGAGTTTAAAAATGACCTTAGCCTCTTCCAAGCTGTGTGACCCTGGTCAAGTCAATTAATTCTGCCTCAGTTTCCACATCTGTAAAATGAACTGAGAAAAAAACACAGCAAAGTACTCCAGTATCTTTGCCAAGAAAACTCCAAATGGAGTCACAAAGAATCACATACCAAGAATGATAAAAAGAGCAGAATACTCTTTATCTTTGTGGAATAACCTAACTTTTTAAATAATATTTTCCCAATTGCACATACAAACAATTTTTAGCATTCTTTTTTTTTAATTTTTGGTTTCAATTTTATTCCTTTCCTTTCCCCCCTCCCCCATTCTAAGAAAGTAAGCAATTTGATATAGATTATTCATGTGCAATCATGCAAAACATATTTTCATATTAGTCTGTTGTGAAAGAAAACACAGACCAAAAAACATGAAAAATTAAAGTTAAAAATTGCATGTTTCAATCTGCACTCACTCCATTAGTTCTCTCTCTGGAGGTGGATAGAATTTTTCATCATGAATCCTTTGAATTTTTTTATTATCTTTTTTAATTTTTTTAGATTTTTTTATCTTTTAATTTATCAGAGGCAGCTAAATTCTGTCTATCATATAGCAGTAAATGGTTCTAAAATAACTTGTTAATATTTCTGTAAATTCCCCTTAAGAATAAACATTCTAGAGAAAATACAAATGTGGTCTCTAGAGGTCAAAAGCAAAAGAGGAAAGTTAGTGGGTAGAACAAGTGTATTCAGATAGAATGGCAGTGGGCACTTTGGGTAATGAAGCCTATAGCAGTGTAGCTAGAATAGGAAGCATTACTTGGCTCAGTTACAGTAGTCATTTTCATCTAGGATATATTTTAAGAAAACACTAGGTCAAAGAGGCAGAATTTCTCTGATAGGAGCAGTGAAAAAATTAATTCTCAATGGGAAAAGTAAGATCTATGGCCAGCTCTCTCTACCCCAATCATCAGCCCTGCTTCTAGCCCATCTCTTTCAGCCTCACAGACCACCAACTCTTCCTTTTTTTTAATGTATCACAGCATATCTCAAACCTGTCATTGCCTTGATGCATGGAACCTAAATCATTATGCAGCAAATCAGCCTTTGTGGAGATGTGACTTAGCCCACACCACCTAAGCATCCTTAGCACCTGAAAATTCCTTGGTCCTATAAAATGATTCAGCATCAGAAATGAACATGGTTTTATCAGTGGAAGTCACATTAAAGAAGGAACATTACCATTTACTCTGCCACTTAAAGGTCCATCTAATTTCTAGCTAAAACCTCCTCTATATCTTGTCTTTCCTATTAGAATATAATCTTCTTAAGAATAAGTGTGTCTCTATTTTTTTCTTCATATTCTAGCATTTAACACAATGCTCTGCACATGTTAAGCACTTAATAAATGTTGTTTTCACTCAGTCATTCATAAGGGAACAATTTACATATTCCTGTACTCTTCACCTAGGTGCTATGTTTGCAAAAATGGATACTAAATTGGAATATTTTTCCTGCTTCATTACAATTTTGAGAAACTGGGATTTTAATTTAAAGGAAAATATTATGATAGATTAATGCCCACATCATAGTTCTGTCACATGAGTTGCATTAAGGCCATATAAAGCATTCTTGGAACTAGCAGAGTGTAGTGTCATTTACAGTTATAACACTTAAAAATCTACTAGTTGACATGTTAGTTAGCCCAAAGGGAAATGTGGTGATATGTGAGAGCTTTAATCAGAATTAGAATTAGAGAAACTGAATGTCTCAACAGGAAAAGGAGGCTTTTTAGCCCTGAATCCTATAAAAGGTTCTTTGACAAAAGAGTTGATTAAGCTAAGGGGAGAAGGATAAATAACAATCTCAGCAATGAACTAGAGCTTTGGGATCCTGGGATTTTTTGCAGTGTGTATTTAGCACAATCATAACATAGATACAGATCTGGAAGGAAACATAAAGGTCATCTAGTTCAAAGCTCTCGTTTTATAGATAAGGGACTGAGACAGAGAGGTTAAGTGACTCATTTGTTGTCCCACAGGCAGGTAAGTAGCACAGTTAGGATGAAAACTTTCAAAACTTTTAATACCACTACCTCTAAGAATAATACCCTCCACTACATCATGTATTTAACATCTTTGAATAAATGAATGAATAAAAAAGAACATACCACTAAAAAAATAACCTTTGGTTTATGTACTAGCATAAAAATTCAAAAGGTCTCAGGCTACTAATCTAACCTTAATTCCTCTTTCTCCTATGTAATATATAATATTTTAATTTTGTAATTTTGCTAAATTTGGAATTTCCAGTGAGAAAATTCTTTCCAATAATGTAAGTTGGTCACTTGGGGCACTAAGAGGTTAAATGACTTAACCAGAGTTCCAGAATTAGCATGTGTCAGAGGTGGGACTTGAAGTCTTCCAGACACCAGGACCATAGTTCTCTATTTATTATGATGCCTTGCCTCTCTCTTGATAAAAACAGAAATATATATATATGATATATGACAGGCAGAGTTCTATAGTGGTAGAGAGCTGTCCTCAAAGCCAAAAAGACAAGCTGTGACCATAGACTTCTAGAGGAGTTTGAGCAAGCCTTAAATAATTCAGCAATACTTACAAATATACCTGGGAATGAGATCCCATGGAGATAGCTTCGGTCCTGTTCCTTCCCCAGACCATAATCCCACCATTATCCTTACAGAACTTCTCTTAGAGACATACCACCCTAAAGTTAGTTGTTTAAAATGACTTTTGTATAAATTAATCTTTTTACCTCATTGGGCTAAAATATACTTCTAACTTGCTTTCTAACATACTGCTTTTCTAATTCCTTTTCCTTTAGATGAAAATCCCCTTTTCTTACACCTCTTTCCACACTCTTTCTTATTGAATTCAGTCCTGTATTTCATATTCCCTTTCTTCCCCTTTCCTATCCAGATCTCTACCATTACTTTTTGCTGTGCCATTTAGAACCCATATTCTATTCTAAATACACTCCCTTCATCCTAAAACCACAGCTTCCACCTTCCAGTCCTAACTGCATACCTTGCTGTCCACTGAGGATGCCTTATCCATCCTGGCATCTATATTGGATACTAACTATTCCTTCTTCCCACTTGGAGAGGATCTTCTTCCTTGTCTACCACTATTGATTCCAGACCATTATTCTAGCCCAACAGATGATTTTTTTAAAAATCTTCCTCAGCAAATCAATACTATATTCGTGCTTTGTACATGATAGCTGCTTAATAAATGTTTGCTAAAGGAATAAGTCATGACAGAGTAGTGCCATCCCAAGTGCCTGTCTTATTAAGGAACCTCAAATCTGAGCACATACATAAAGAGCTGGGTTCAGTTTTCTGGCTCCATTTCTTTATACTTGAACCCAATAGTTCCCTGGGAAAATCACTTAAATCCTAAGCCAGGCTCATGTCCAGGCGATCCCAAAGAAAGAGTAGAAAGGTGCTCATTTTATAATATAGATCTGCTAAGGAACAGGGATTTATTTTCTCCACACAAGAGAAATATTTAAAGTAAAATGATCC
Organism: Myrmecobius fasciatus; assembly: GCA_023553655.1. Taxonomy (NCBI): domain Eukaryota; kingdom Metazoa; phylum Chordata; class Mammalia; order Dasyuromorphia; family Myrmecobiidae; genus Myrmecobius; species Myrmecobius fasciatus. The sequence goes on along the minus strand of JAJPUD010004553.1, from coordinate 78,214 downwards.
ACAAGCATGTACTGATAAAAATTTAAGATATGAAACAACAACCCAAAACTCCTTTTGCATTCTCCCAGAAGATTGTTTTGGGTTTTTTTGTTATTTGTTTGTTTCCTTGTTTGAGGAGGTGCAAAGTAATTGGGGTTAAGTGAATTGCCCTTCAATAAATATCAAATGTCTGAGGTTGGATTTTTAATTCTGAGCTTCTTAACTCCAGGGGCCACTGCTCTATCCCTTGTACCAAGTTGCCCCAAGTTGATTTCTAAAAAATAAAAATCAAAGCATAAAATACATTCTAGGACTTCTATATTGTCTGAACAACTCCCTCAAATTCCATGTCTTTTGTCAACTTATGCCAGTATCTATACCTATACATGCTATACTTGCTGCTATAGTAAGGACAAAGGGATTACTGTATTATCCCAAAGCACCAAATCTTTTAGTACTAATTCAGAACATGCATGGGCTCAACATAACTGTCCAGGGTTTGCTCAGCTCAACTTCATGTATATTCCATAAGGCATGTATAGGTAGAACTCTATAGCAGTGGGGTGGGTGAAGATCCTTGTTTCCCTTATGACAAACAGATTAATAAATTAAAAAATAAACTACTCTCAATATAGGGAATTTAACTCAACAAAAGACAAGAGAATTTCATTCAACAACAAAATCAGATTCCATCTGCATTTGTGATACATCTATACTTATAATTCTTAGAAAACATAAGAATTTTGATTAAAAATGCTGAGATAATTAATAATTCAAAATTTATCATTCAATATTTCTGATTAAACTCAACTTAAATCTTTGTGGAACAAATCAGGCTATGAAAAAACATAAGTTTGATGGTTTAGTGTTCTCTAATAAAAAAAAAACAACCTCTGTCACTTACACATAGGCAGATAGTATCTTGGTACATGGCTCCACAATACAAATGACCCAAGTTTTCTTATGAAACAAATGAGGCGGGATCAAAGAATTATTCTGTGTAATGATTATCTGGGACTCAAGTATTTATTGGTTTTAATGGACTCCCTAAAGATAGGTGTACAAATGTGTACATGGTTGTGTGCAGCTGTTTCCCCCACCTTTCTTCCCCCAACCCTACTCTGACTTGCCCTCTTGGTCATCATATGATCAGGAGCACATGTGCAGGATAGTCCTTCTCAGCTCTGTAACCAGAACTATATATATAAAAAACACCTTACTAAACCAAATGATGAGAATCAAAGTTACCTTTAAAAAGTAATATGCTATATTTTAACATATTTAACATGTATTGGACTACCTGTCACTTAGGGGAAGGAGGAGGGGGAAGGAGGGGAAAATTTGGAACAGAAGGTTTTCCAAGGATCAATATTGAAAAATTGCCCATGCATATGTTTTGTAAATTAAAAGCTTTAATTTTTTTTTAAAAGCAATATGCTAGGGGCAGTTAGATGATGAAGTGGATAAAGCACTGGTCCTGAAGTCAAGAGGACCTGAGTTTAAATATAATGTTTAATATTTACTAGCTGTGTGACCCTGGACAAGCAACTTAATCCCAATAACTTTGCCAAAAAAAAAAAAGTAATATGCTTTCCTCTCAAGGAAATAAAATTGACTCTTTTCTTAGCTTGAGAAGAACAAGGAAATAAAATTGACTCTTTTCTTACCTTGACAAGAATATGTAAAATATTTTTAATATGTGTTTGCATTTACAAGCTTTTATATGGGCAGGTGATTTCAAGAGCTATATATCCAGCCCTCCCTTTTCTCCTGAGCTCCAATACCATATTCTTTAATTGCTCTTTGAACATTAGAACAAGAATATCACAAAGATATCTTAAATTCAGTAAGTCCTATTTAGTGCCATACCAATGAAACTCCCAAGAAATTATTTTACAAATCTAGAAAAATAGTAGCAAAGTTCATCTGGAAGAACAAAAGGTCAAGAATTTCAAGGGAATTAATGAAAAAAAAAATGCTGATAAAGGTGGCCTAGCTGTGCCAGATCTAAAACTATATTATAAAGCAGCAGTCATTAAAACCATTTGGTACTGGCTAAGAAATAGGGTAGTCGATCAATGGAATAGGATAGCTTTACAGAACAAACTAGGCAATAACTATAGCAATCTAGTGTTTGACAAACCCAAAGACCCCAGCTTTTGGGATAAATACTCACTATTTGGAGAAAACTGCTCGGAAAACTGGAAACAAGTATGGAAGAAATTAGGGCTTGACCCACACCTAACACCATATACCAAGAAAAGATCTAAATGGATTCATGATTTAGACGTTAAGAGTGACATTATAAGCAAATTAGAGAAACATAGGATAGTTTACTTCTCAGATCTGTGGAGGAGGAAGGAATTTGTGTCCAAAGAAAACCTAGAACTCTTCATTGAACAGCAATTAGATAATTTTGATTATATTAAATTAGAAAGTTTTTGTACAAACAAAACTAATGCAGACAAGATTATGAGGGAAGCAATAAATTGGGAAATCATTTTTACATTTGAGTTCTGATAAAAGGCCTCATTTCTAAAATATATGGAGAATTGACTCAAATTTATAAGAATTCAAGTCACTCTATAATCAATAAATGGTCAAAGGATATAAACAGACAATTTTCAGATGATGAAATTAAAACTATTTCTAGTCCTATGAAAAGGTGCTCCAAATCACTATTGATCAGAGAAATGCAAATTAAGACAATTCTGAGACACCACTACACATCTGTCAGATTGGCTAAGAGAATGACAAATGTTGGAGGGGATGTGGGAAAACTGGGACACTGATACATTGTTGGTGGAACTGTGAACGGATCCAACCATTCTGGAGAGCAATTTGGAGCTATGCTCAAAAAGTTATCAAACTGGGCATACCACTTGACTCAGCAGGGTTTTTACTAGGCCTATATCCCAAAGAGATTTTAAAGGAGGGAAAGGGACCCACTTGTGCAAGAATGTTTGTGGCAGCTCTTTTTGTAGTGACAAGAAACTGGAAACTGAATGGATGCCCATCAATTGGAGAATGGCTGAATAAGTTATAGTATATGAATATTATGGAATATTATTGTTCTGTAAGAAACGACCAGCAGGACGATTTCAGAGAGGCCTGGAGAGACTTGCATGAGCTGATGCTGAGAGAAATGAGCAGAACTAGATCATTGTACACGGCAACAACAAGACTATATGAAGATCAATTCCGATGGAAATGGTTCTCTTCAACAATGAGATGTTTCAAACCAGTTCCAATTATTCAGTGATGAAGAAAGTCATATAAACCCAGTGAGAGGCCTGTGGGATCTGAGAGTGAACCACAACATAGCATTTTCACGCTTTCTGTTGATGTTTGCTTGCATTTTATTTTTCTTCTCAGGTTTTTTTTTTCCTGTGGATCCAATATACAGCAAGATAACTGTATAAATATGTATACATATATTTGATTCATTATACATTTTAACATAATTAACATGTATTAGATTTCCTGCCATCTAGGGGAGGGGGCAGGGGGAAGGAGGGAAAAATTTGTAACAGAAAGCTTTGTAAGGGTCAATGTTGAAAAATTACCCATGCATATGTTTTTCAGATAAAAAGCTTTAATTAAAAAAAAAATTCAATAAGTCTAAAATGATCTCACTGTCTTTCCTCCCCAAATTCATTCCTCTATCAAATTTCCTTATTTCAGTTAAAAAACACCATCATCCTTACAGTTATCCAGGCTCACAACCTCAGTACCTTTCTCAATGCCTAATTCTGCCCCAAATTAGCTGCCAAATTTTGTTAATTCTGTATCCATATTTTTGACATTTCATCTAGGCTATTGCAAAAGTCTCTTATTTGGTCTCCTATCTAGTCTCTGTTTTCCAATATAACCCCCAAATAGTTACAAAAGTGATTTTCCTAAAACACAGGGCTAACTATATCACTTCCCTACTCAGAACACTCCAATGCTTCTCTATTACCTCTAGGATCAAATTTATGTTTGGCATTTAAAGCCCTTTACAAGCTGGCCCTAATCTATGTTCCAGTCTTAGTGCATGTTGCTCCTCCTTAAACATGCTATGGTCCAAACTAAAACCAGCCTTGTTATTCCTTACAAACATCACTCCTATCTCCATCCCTTTAGATTGACTTTATATTTGCCTGGAATACCCTCCCTCCTCCCCTCCACTTCTTAAAACAGTATGTTTCTTTCAAAGCTCAGATCAACCCTAATTTCCACAAAAAACTTTTCTGAACCTTAATGTCATGCCACATTCCACCTCAAAAATTATCTTTAATTTATTTTACATATACTTTATGTATATACATATATGCATGTATGAATGCGTTTGTATATATGTAATATATATTTGTATATATATATTATTTATGTTCAATTATTTCAATTGTGTCATATGTCTGACTTTTCATGATCCCATTTGGAGTTTTCTTGACAAAAATACTGGAGTGATTCACAATTCTTTCTCCAACTTGTTTTTACAAATGAGGATATTGAGGCAAATGGGGTTAAGTGACATGCCTAGGTCATATAGCTAGAAAATGTCTGAGGCTTTCAACTTCCTGACTCCAGGATAAGCTTTCTATTTATTGCACCTCTTAACTGTCATATTTGTTGTTTGTTTGTTTATTAATAAATTTTAAATTTTATTTATTTATTAACATACATGTTGGTTCTCTTGTTAACCCACAAGATCCTTGAGGCTTTAGTCTCCATATTCCCACCAACTCTAGAACAATGCAAGACACAAAGTAAGTGTTCAATTAATGCTTATTAATTGATTCACTATTTACAATACAGGATGGTTCTTTCCATCTTATCCAGAATCATAGCAACAACATGAACCAGGACTGAATCCTCCTAAGTAAAATGAAGGTGTTGGACTAGATCATCTCTCAAGCTCCTTCCAGCTTTAAAATTTAATGATTCAATGATTCCAGGAAGTCTGTTGATGTCGGGGCACACAGCCCACAACAAATCTATAACTAGACAAAAGAGGGCTGAATATTTCTAACAAAGCAATTTAAATGAGTCTGAACTCACTTATAGTGAAGCAACTTAGTCTGGAAAGGAAAAAAAAAGATTAGGTTTTAGAAGGATAAAGAAGACATACAGGATAGTTCATTTCCCTTCTACATATTTCCCCTCTAATATGGAAAGAGAAAAGAACTGAAGAAGCTAGAGATGCTGGATAAAATTTCATACATCATATCCCACCATCAGAATTAGTCCTCCCTAAACACTTTGCGACACACACGGCCAATGTCAAAGAAATTATAGGATATTAAGAAAAATCTGCCAAAACATTGGACTAATAGAAATCTTAAAGGAAATTAAACAAAATTATTCTCCTTTTGGCACACCTGCCATGTTGCTATTCTTTTCTTATTGTTTTCTTTTCTATACTCTAAATAAAAGTTAATCCACACTTGAAGCTGGCAAATAAAAGCCGATTCAAGCAATATTTTTACAGAAAGCCATTGTAATCAGAATGCTCATTTTCTTGAATAAATGTAATTGTAGTAGTTAATAGCTTCTACTATAATCACAGAAAGAGCTGTGGGTGGAACCAAGGTTAGTACCTGATGATCAGTTCATAGCAGAAGTTCTCAATACTTCAATAACTTTTGTCAGATAAAATGTACTTTAAACACACATAAGCTTTCATTATGCTCTTCCATTTTCCTGCTTAACAATCTCACTAATTTAAAACTACCCTCTCCTTCCTCAATGTAACAGGAAGCTAGGAATCTCAGAATTTTTCCTTTCAAACATGTGTCTCCCTCCCATCTTTCTCTCCTCCCATCCTATGACAGGTGGTATTTTATTTCTTTCTCCTGGGGTTTCAATTTTTTCTTCAAGGTGAACATTAAAAGCATATTTAATTTTTTCTTGATTTATGCAAGACTTTCTTAGAAACTTTGCTCTTTGCATTTTGGCCAAATTTCATTTTTAATTGAAAAATTCTAAATGGGATTAACTTATTTGCCAATAGATGCACAAAAAGAGAATATGTTTATCACCACTCTTTTGCTCACTCTTCCTTTAATGATAAGTGAACATTAACAATGATGTAGATTCATGAAATCAGAAATATGAATCAATATCCCTTATGCCTAGTATACCCCCTTTATTTTAGGCCTTTCAATTTTGGCCCCTATGAGAAAGGAAGTCATTCTTTCCATCCACCAGGAAACAGTTTGGACCAAATTTTATAAACCAAAACTCTGGTGTACTGAATGGCATCAGATTGGTCTGTAGGAATTAATCCAGCTTCCAAATAGAACTGAGAATCATTAAGAAGGCCATAAGTATAGAAATATCATGCTAAATGCATGAAGGGTGACAGGAAAATGATGATGCTTCTGGGACCAGCAAAGATGGATGTTAGGTAGTTCAGTGTAGTGAAAAGAATGCTGAATTTGGAATCCAATTGGGTCATTTCTTCTAGTTGTTTATTTATAAGCCTTACGAATAATCATTTAAACTCCCTGGGTCTCACTTCCCTCATCACAAGGAGTTTACACTAGGCAGTCCTAGATATATATATATCCTTCTGAGGAGCTATGTATGACTATGGGGAAGTTACTCCACCTCTCTGAGAATTAATTCTTCATCTGTAAATGCTGATCATATTAAATGGCCTCTGAGGTCTCATCCAATTCTAAATCTAGGATTATACTGATTTGAACTTTTCAGATTCAGTATGTTTGAATAAGCAAACAGTTTACAAAGACACATTTTTAGTGAGCCATGAATGAGTCTGGGGGCTTTTTAAATTTATTTAAAACAAATGCAAAATAGGAAAAGAAAAAAAGTTGCCATTTGCATAGCAGAACATAAGAAATAAAATAAAGAAAAATAATAAAGAAAAAATTAAAAATATAAAGCAATAAATTTCCATTTCAAGAAAGCCTATATAATAAATCCTACACATGGTGTTCAGAGCTGTTCATCTTTTTCCTTGTTTCCCTACAGATTTCTTTTTTGTTCTCTGTTGTATAGTATTTACTTACACTTTCTCTCCCTTCTTCCCGACTGAGAAGGCTACAATTAAGCATATGGGAATGTATATATACATATGTATATGTGCACACACACACACACACACATATTTATACACATATACACAAGCATATGTGTGTGCATATATGCATAGATACCTATGATCATATACATATATACATTCATATGCATCCATATACAACTGTACAACTTGTTTGTCCTCTGTTTCTCTGAAGGTGAATAACATCTTCCTTCATAAGTCCAAGTCTTTCCATATTTTTTTAATCTAGCAGCTCATCCTTTCCTACACCACAATAGTACTTCAATCTTATATTGTCTAGTTATTTTAAATAGCATAAAACAACATTGATTAACATATCTGACATACAATATAGTTTCCCTATTTTTCTCTTTTGATTAAATGTTTTCGCTTTAACTTTGTCTGAGATCATGATTACTACCCCTGCTTTTGTTACACAATAAATTCTACTCCTGATGATTGTTATTTCCTCCTGACTCATCTGCTTTACTTTTAGCCACTATCTTGTCCTTATATTACTTAATCTATCCCCCTCCAAGGATCCTTCTCTTATCCTCTCCCTCCACCATTTCCCTTTACCCTCTTATTTCTATCTCAATTTAGGAGACTTTTTAAAGTTTCCAAATATATATTTTCCCTTCTTTATTACATTCCCATTAACCTACATACCCTTCTACAATTCCCCATTATTCTATTCCCTTACTCTCTTATTTATAAATTTACAAGACTTTTATCTCCTACATAAAAACTTTTTTTCTCTCTTTACCCTAGATGTGATATGAGTTCTAAAATCTAAAACCCTCTAAAAATCCCTTCTTTATCTTCTTACCCTCCCTTTTCTGTTACTCTCATTTCTTTATGAATTTAAAAGATTTTTAAACCCTTCTAGATAAATATGTATTATTCCCTCTTTCACCTATTCCCGTTGAAAGTAGGGTTGCACATTATTAACATGTAGTGGACTTCCTGCCATCTAGGGGAGGGGAGGGGACTGGGGGTAAAATTTGGAATGGAAAGCTTTGTAAAGATCATTGTTGGGGAACTACCCATACATATGTTATACAAATAAAAAGCTTTAATAAAAAAAAAAAGAAAGTAGGGTTACAGAACTATCAGCCCTCTTCTTCCATCTAGTACCTCTGAGTCAATTCTTCCTCTCCACATCACTTGTATAAGATAATTACTCTTTTTACCTTTTCCTACATGTTTTTGCTTTTCAGAATCACACTAGACTTAGCTCTACTCCAATCTTTCTTTCAAACTACTCACTTTCTAATGGCCACCTTAGTCATATGGTTTACATTTTCACATATAAAAAGTAAACCGTCTATCTTTATTGAGTCTCTTCTAATTAGTCTTTGATATTTACCTCATATTTTTCTTGGAACTTGTATGTCAAATTTACTATTAAGTTCAGGTCTTTTTGCCACAAAATCTTAACAGTCTGGAAATTCATTGAATATCCTTTTTTTTATTTCACTTAGGATTATGCTTAACTTTGCTAAATATGCTATTTTTAGTCACAACCCCAGTTCTTTTGTTCTTCAATATTCAATGTTTCAAGATATGCAGTCTTTTCAGTGTAGCTACTGATAGGTTTTGTGAAATTCTAATTGTAACCCCACCATATTTGAATTGTTGGGGTTTTTTTTCACTTTTGTTACTCATGATGTTTTCTCCTTGAGTTGGAATTTCAAATTTTAGCTTGGTTTTCTTTATAGGGTCTCTTTCAAGTGGTTATTGGTGGATTTTTTCTATTTCTACTTTCCCCTATTGTTCTAACACAAAAATAATTTTCTTAAATTATTTCTTGTATTATTGTATTGATTCTTTTTTTTAATCAAAGCTTTCAGATAGTCCATTGTTCTTATGTTTTTTCTTATGATCTTCTCTGATCAGTTCCCTAGATCAGTTAGTTTTCCTATGAGATGTTTTACGTATTGTTCTATTTTTTTCAATCTTTACGTTTTGTTCTATTATTTCTTGGTCTTTTATACCTTTGTTGACTTCCTCTTGCCCAATTCTAATTTTCAGGAATTATTTTCTTCTTTGAGATTCTGGGTCTCCTTTTCCACTTGATTGACTGTTTTTTCATAATCTTCTTGTTTTTCTTGGTTTGTTTTTTAAAATTTTTTTCCTCAATCTTTCTCATTTTATTTTTAAAGTCTTTTTAAAGTTCTTCTGTTAATTCTTTTGAGACAGGTGATCATTTAACATTACTCTTTGGGATAGGATAGATTTTTTTTATTTCAGTTAACTCCTCTGAAAATGAACCCCATTTTTCTTTATCCCCATAGTAACTTTCTACTGTAGGATTCTTTTTCATTTGCCTGCTCTCTCTTTTTTAATAGAAACTTGTTACTGGAATCACCTCTAGTCCTAGGGCATAGGGATGGTGCCTCTGGCCTCAGGTCCTACTTTAGTTCTTCCCTCTGGCCTGGAACCTCAAACCAAGAGCTCTATCCTCCTATAAGTGTCCACAGCCATCAGTGTCCCCACCCTACTGCTTCTGCACTCACTGGGCATGTGCTAGCTCCTTCTTGACCAGAGCCAAGTCTCAGGCAGCACAGCTAGATCTGGCATCCCTTATCAGCAGAGATTCCCTCAGTCTTCCATGCTCAGACCCCCAACTCCCCACATGGGTAGGAGATAAAATCCCTGCAGCTGAAGCAGAGGCTACCTCCCAAACTGGCTCTACATTCACCCTGAGGTGCTATTTTGGCTTTTTTTTGTGGGGAAATCTAAAGAGCTTGGAATTGTCTGGCCTACTCCACCATCTTCCCAGAATTATGAGTGAGTTTTAATGATCAAATGAGATAAAATCAATAAAGCACAGTGCTAACACATAAGAAGTGCCTAATAAATGCTTGTTCCTATTCTTTCCCCTAATAAATAGCATAGAAGGAAGACTAAACAAACTTTGTAATTCCAAAGAACAATTTAACATTTATTAAGCATCTCTTGCAAGAGAAGCACCATTCTAAGTCCTACCAATTACACCTTATGTGTCTTTAAAAGTTTTAATTATTTTTATAAAACTACTTTCACAGACTTTCACTCTTCATTTTCATATGCCTATGAGATAGTTACATCATAAGTAGTAGAATTATTTTATTTTTAGCTCAAATCCCTATGTTCAAAAAAGGTTAAAAAGCTTGCTCAACAAGTCACTTATGCTCTGCCTACCTCAATGTCCTCACTTGTAAAATAGGAATAATAACATCTAACTCCCACAGTTATTGTGAGGCTCAAATGAGACAATATTTGTAAAAATGATTTGCAAACTTTAAAATGCTCATTAAAGGCTAGTTCTTATTAGCAATTAAAAATATATTTTTAAAAAAAGGCTTGCTCAAGGTTATAGAGCAAATAAACACCATATCCAGATTTCTGGCAATACCACTGGGGGTAACATAACTTGAAAAAGATAGCAGTCCCTTAGAAAGATTCTTTTTTCAGGAGACAATAAAGGAAAAGTGGCTCACCAATCATAGCCTTCATCACTTTCACTTGGCCACTCAAGTATTCTTACTTAATTCTACTGCAGCTGCTGAGCTAGTGAAATGAGAGAAAGGAAAAACACAAACAGTGAATAAAGAAGACAGAAATGAAAGGAGAGGACAAAATTAAGCAAGGTCTACAGATAAGGCAGGGACATTAGGGAGAAAGAATTTATAACACACTCAAGCAAGACTTCCACATCCCTATTGCTAAAATACATTTCTGGGTTCAAATGAAAGTATTCTCTGTTCTTGTCATTATTCATGCTTTCTTTAAAAGCACTTATTCCAGCATAGGCAATTTCAACAGAAAGCAATCCATTTATTTACCAGTGCCTTTCTATAGGACTTACCACCATCTATGCAAGTAGAAAAATATACATTAGAGACAGAAATTTTGGAGTACATTTTCTCTCATATGACCCCAAAGGGGCTCTGTCTGACCTAAAATAAGAGAACCTTATAAAACTACTCCAGGGCCCTGGGCAAAGGCAGCATTGCTTAGCAAGGAAAGTGATAAACCAGACTGAAAGACAGTTCTAGTGCCCCTCCTCTCATAGAATGTACCTTTGGGTAAGTGACTTAAATCACTCTGTGTCCTAGTTTCTTTGTCTGCAAAAAAGGAAATCGAAATCCCAGCTAAGTCAGAGTTGCTGAAAGGAAAAGCTATGAAAATAATTGGAAAGGATTTGACAAAGATGAAGTGATTGATTCTCCAATACAGAGAGAACACATATCTCTCTCCACATCCTTTCCTAAGAAAACCAGAGTGTCCCTTTAATGGTGAACAGAGACTTTTGGGAGGGGAGTAGAGTGGGAGAGAGGAGAGTGGGGCAAGGGGAAAAGGATTTTTTTTTCCTTTCCCTTCCCTGATGAATAAGTTAAGTAGTCAAGGACAACTAAAACAAGTGATTTAATAAAATATTATTTGATGAGATACACTAAATAGTATCTTATGCAGAGAACAATTATCTTCTAGGGATAGAGAAAGCCTAGGGAAAAAGTTATTGCCTTCAAGAAACACCTAATCTATTAGAAGAATGATACTAACATGAATAATCATAATTATGGGTCAGTTAGGGAGCACAGAAGATTCTGAAGTTAACTATACTAGACCATGGGCAAGTCATCTTACCCTATTTGCCTCAGTTCCCTCATCTGTAAAATGAGCTGGAGAAAAAAACTGGCAAATCAGTCCAGTATCTTTGCCAAGAAACCCCCAAATGAGGTCACTAAGAGTCAGACAGACTGACTGAAAAACAACATGACCTGATTGACAAAAAGGTGGCTCAGTGGATAAAGGATTGAGCCTGGAGTTGGGAAGATCTGAATTCAAATTGACCTCAGATACTAACTAGTTGTATGATCCTGGGTAAGTCATATTACTTCTGTTTACCTTAATCCACTGGAGAAAGAAATGGCAAACTACTTCAGAATTTTTGCTAAGAAAAACTCATACAAGGTCACAAAGAGTCAAACATGATTGAACAAAAATGATCTGGTTAATGCTCTAAAGATCAGCATAGCAAAATATGCAAAGTTCCTGGAAGAAAGTCACTGCCAACTGTTATCAAAAGTTATTTCAGAAAGGTAACATGATTTGTTCTTTAAAGGAAAGAAAGTAATTCAACAGACAAAAAGAAAGGAAAGGAGAGTGAGCAATAATACAGAGGAAGGAAAGCTCAAAATGTATGCAAGTAAATAGAAAAGTGTTTTAATTTGTCTAGAGTATAGAATAAAAGGAAAAGGAGTAATATGAGATAAGACTAGAAAGAAAGCATGGGGTCTTTGAATACTAGACAATAGAATCTGAAATTTATTGAGTAGGCAATGTGAATTCTCAAAAGGATTTGACATGAGTAGATCTATTCATAAGAAAAATGACTCTGAGAATGGTATGAACGATTGATCAAAGGGGTAGAGAATGAAGGTGGGAAGCCCTGGTAGGGGGTTATTGCAATGATAGTCAATGCAGGTAATAAGGAGAATCTGCATTAATTAGGAGAAGAAAGAGGAAGGAATCATTAAGAAAAATGTCATAGAGTGGAATTTGTGAGTTTTAATCTATTAGTTATATGAGACATGAGGGAGGAGAGGGAAGAGTCAAAAATAATATCAAAGTTCTGAACACAAGGAGATGAGAGGAAATGATGGTATCATAGGCAAAGATAGTGAATCAGAAGTAGAAAATTAGTTGGGGATGGAAAAGGTAAGATAATGACCTCAATTCAGGACACATACATTTTAAGGTAGCAGAGTGAATAGAGCACTGGACCTAGAGTCAGAAAAGTCTGAGTTCTGGTCCAACCTTAGATACTTATTAACTGTGTGATCCTGGTCAAATCAACTTAACTTCTGTTTGCTTCAGTTTCCTCATCTGTAAAATAAGGATAATGATAGCACATTTCCCAGGATTGTTGAAATCAAATGAAATAATAACTTTAAAGTATTAGTACAGTGCCTGGTACACAGTAAATGCTATATAAATGTTAACTATCATGGTGGTGATGATGATGATGATATCTTGTTAAGAGCTATGAATCATAGGATCACAGATGTAGAGCTGGAAAGGACCTTAGAGATCATTGAATCCAATCTTTTTTTACAGATAAAGAAAACAAAACCCAAAGAATTCACATCTAATAGCTGTATCTTGTTTTAAGGTCACAAAGGTATTAGATGAAGGAGCAAGATTGGGAACCTATTTTCTCCAATACCAAGCCCAGTTCTCTTATAACTTGAAAAATATTGGAGCCAAAACAGAGAAAGAAAATTATAGAACAATTTCCCTAATAAATATTGATGAAAATTTTTAAATAAAATATTAGCAAAGTGATTATAACAATTTATCATGAGGATAATACATTATGACCATGTGGTATTTTTGTCAGTAATGCAAGGCTAGTTCAGTATTTTGAAAACTTATCAGTATAATTAATCATATTAATAAGAAAACTAACAGAAATTACATGATTATCTCAATAGATACATTATGTGTGATGAGGACACACTAGAAGCCTTCACAATAAGGTTAAACAAGGGTGTCCATTATCACCAATGTTATTCAATATCATTAAAAAATATTACCTTTAGCCATAAGAGAAGAAAAAGAAATTGAAGGAATTTGAATAGACAATGAGGAAACAAAATGATCACTCTTTGCAGATGATATGAGGGTACTTAGAGAATCCTAAAGAATCAACTAGAAAATTAACTAGAGAATTAACTAAAAAAAAAAACAAATAATAAGTTTAGCAAAGTTGCAGCATATAGAATAAACCCATAAGCATCATTAGCATTTCTACATATTACCAATAAAGCCCAACAGGAGGAGATAGAAAGAGAAATTCCAATTAAAATAACCATAGACAATACAAAATATTTGAAAATCTTTCTGCCAAGACAAACTCAAGAACTATATGAATACAATTACAAAACATTTCACACAAAATCAGAACTAAACAATTGGGAAAATATCATTTGTTCATGAGTAGGCTGAGCTAATATAACAAAAATGATAATTCTACCTAAATTAATTAACTTATTCAGTGCCATACCAAATTACCAAAAAAATGTATTTTATAGAACTAGAGGAAATGATAATTAAATTCATCTGGAAAAAACAAAAGGTCAAAAATATCAACAGAATTAATGCAAAGGAAGGTGACTTTGCCACACCAAATCTAAAACTATATTATAAAGCAGTAATTATCAAAACTGTTTGGTACTGGCTAAGAAACTGAGTGATAAATCAATAAAATAGGTTAGGTACACAAGACATAATAGTAAGACTATAATACTCTATTGTTTGATAAACCCCAAAAACTGCTGGGAAAACTGGAAAACAGTATGGCAGAAAATAGCCAAAGAATATTTTATACATAATATAACAAGATAAGGTCAAAATGGATGCATGATTTAGATATAAAGGATATATTTTAAGCAAATTTGGAGAGCAAGGAATATTTAGCTGCTAGATTCTATGGAGAAGGGAATAATTTTTGACCAAATGAGATAAAGGACATTATGAAATGCAAAGTAGATAATTTTATTACATTAAATTTTAAAGCTTTTGTACAAACAAAACCAGTACAATCAAGATTAGAAGAAAAAGAGAAAGCTGGGAAATATTTTTAAGCCAATGTTTCTGATAAAGGTCTTGTTTCTCAAATATATAGAGAAATGAGTCAAATTTATCAGAATGCAAGTCATTCCCCAATTGATAAATGTTCAAAGATATGAACAGGCAGTTTTCAGATGCAGAAATCAAATCCAAATTAAGACAACTCTGAAGGACCACCTCATCATACCTATCAGATTGGCTAATATGACATAAAAGGAAAGTGACAGATAAAGGAGAAGATGTCAGAAAACTAGTAAACTAAAGCACTATTGGTAGAGTTGTGAATTGATCCAACCATTCTGGAGTCAAAATAGAACTCTATCTAAAGGATTACAATACTATGCATACCCTTTGATTCAACAATGCTACTACCAAATCTGTATCCTAAAGAGACCATAAAAAGGGGAAAGGATTCACATATACAAAAACATTTATAGCAGCTCTTTTTGTGGTAGCAAAGAACTGGAAATTGGGGAGATGCCCATCAATAGGGAAATGACTAAACAAGTTGTGGCAAATGGATGTAATAGAATACAAGGAAATGTGTTACAAAGAAATGATGAGCAGATAGATTTTATAAAAACCCGGGAAAGACTTACATGAACTGATTCTGAGGGAAGTAAGCATATTACTCTATTATATATAGTAAAAGCAATGTTCTGCAATAATCAACCATGATTGACTTAACTCTTCTCAACAATACAATGTTCCAAGACAATTCCAAGAGACTCATGACAGAAAATGTTATCCACATATAGAAAAAGAATTATGCAGATCAAAGCATACTATTTTCACTTTTTTTTCTTCTTTGTGTTTTTTCCCTTTTGTTCTGATTCTTCTTTTACAACATGTCTAATTTGGAAATATGTTTAATACAATTGTACCTATTCAGATTACTGGCTGTCTTGGAAGCAGGGAAAAGGAAGGAGAGAGAAAAATTTGAAATTCAAAATCTTATAAAAATGAATGTTGAAAACTATGTCTACATGTAATTGGAAAAAATAAAATAATATTAAATGAAAAAAGAAATATTGTAATTACAATTTAAAACATTTCACATTACTATAAAAACAGTTCATTTTAATGCACTAGTAAATGTACAGTCCTCCAGAAGACCCACTGACAAAAATGTACCAGAGACAATGTAAAATAAGCTATTTTTTTCCTCCAACCTATATTGCCATTCTCCACAAACAATAATAGACTTTTTTTTTTTGCTTTTTTGCTGAGGCAATTGAGATTAAGTGACTTGCCCAGGGTCACACAGCTAGGGAATGCTAAGTGTCTGAGACCAAATTTGAACTCAGATCCTCCTAACTTCAAGGCTGGTGTTCTATCCACTGTGCCACCTAGCTGCCCCAATAATGAACTTTAAAAGCCATATTTTATATACAGATAAGTTTAGCATTGGGGAAGGGCCTTAGGGTT
Source organism: Myrmecobius fasciatus (assembly GCA_023553655.1). Taxonomy (NCBI): domain Eukaryota; kingdom Metazoa; phylum Chordata; class Mammalia; order Dasyuromorphia; family Myrmecobiidae; genus Myrmecobius; species Myrmecobius fasciatus. Next base: position 62,139 of record JAJPUD010004553.1, on the reverse strand, counting down.
AAGTGACTTGCCCCTAACTTTTGTACATTTCTCAGAATTTGGGAGTCAACCTAAAGATAAATTATAGAACATTAAGTTACAACATGTTCACCTGAATGCTAAATTCTAAGTCATGTACAAGAATTTCTGGTAGCTTGTTCTAAATTTTGGAGGCAAGATTCCACTCAGAACTTTCTGAGTTGGTTAGATTTCATTGATCTTAGTTCCTTCTTAAATGTTTTATAATCCAAAAGCACAGAGCACTGTGCTCAACTCAGGAGAATTTACGGGGAAGTTAGATGATGCAATAGATAGAGCACTGGCCTTGGAGTCAGGAGGATTTGAGTTCAAATGTGACCTCAGACAAGTAACACTAGCTGTATGACTCTCAGCAAGTCACATTACCCCAAGTGCCTCTTCCTCCCATCCCCGCCCAAAAAAATATCTATAGAATTTGCAAAGTTTAGATGAGACATGTTCCTGCCCTCAGGAAGTTTACAGTCTTTTTGGAAGATTTAGCATGTAGACAAATAACTAATACAGACAAACACAGAGATGAAGAAAATCCAACTCTGAGATTCTGTAGTTCTGTGGAACTTCTGATTTTTTCAGGTTAGTACCTATTCTAGGTTGAGACTTCTACTGGTATGGGACTCTCTCTTTACTGGTGCAAATCAAATACCCCCAATATATTATGATGGGTGGGGAAGAGTTGGCCAGGGTGGGAGAGACAAGAGGCTCCCATTCTACAAACTAGAGAGACTCTTTAAGTCTCTGGAACCTCTGCAGTCACTTTCAGTGATTCTGGCTTCCAACCTAAGACAGAAATTGAATGCCAACTTTGCTTCAGGTTACTGAAAGAAAATACTTTAATAAGAAGGTAACATGAGAAGAACTGGCACTCTCCATCATGTCCTTACTCACACAATTCTACACCAGAAACTTCAGGGAACTTCCCTTCCCCTTAGTTGAGTTGAATAGCCTCACTCTCAATGGGAGAGATCCTTCATTCTTTTTTATGTGGTACATATTCTTTTATGTATACTTTCTCTGATTTCTGCATTTTGCTTTTCCATTTGGGAAAGGAGTTTCTTGCTACCTACTGTGTGTGTTCATGGGGGAACTGGTGTTGGGTGAGAAAAGAGTCAAGCCTTGGCTAAAGCATGGTGTTCTGTTTCCCCCCAGCAATGAGACAATGATCAAAAATTACTTTGAAAGTGAAAAACATATCATCTAGGCTAATAATATTTAAGGAAGCAAATAGATACAATTTTACCCCATATTCCCTTTCCCTGAAGACAGCACCTTGATGCTTGCTTGCCCTTCTGCTTCCTCTTCTAGCAAGAACTAATGTCTCCCTTGAAGAAGAGTGGGTGGAAAAGAGCCTAGAGATATTTATTCTGTCTCACCTTTTAGCCACACAATAACACCCTCATGCTACATGTAGTAGATAGTCCTCACAAACCTGAGTTCCCTAACCTTGTTTTTTTTTTTAATTTAGAACTATATTTCAATATAATAGGCTTCTTTTATAATCCTATATATTTTATTTTATGAACTTTAAATTACTCTTCTGAGAAAGGACCCATAGACTTTATGAGACTACCAAAGAATCTATAGCATAAAAACAGTTCAGAACTGAATCTGAATCTAACATTTCATTTTGCATATAAAGAGAATGGTGTAGGAAGAGGAAGCACTTGTCCAAGGTTGCTGAGCTAAGTTATTAGCTAGATCCCATTTCTTAGCTTCCCAGGGCACAATCCATTACAACACATTCCCTTATGGCAATGTACTTTCAGTGAGAACAATTCAATTCTATTCAATTTAATAAGCATTTATTAAGCAACTTTTATGTGCAAGGTCACATATTTCATCAATTACTATCCTTTTGGTAGCATAGCAAAAAAGAACCTAGTGATAAGCTGCCAATATAATCAAGAATGACATCTTATTAGCTATATTATTATACACCTCACACAAGTGAACTTGCATTGAAACTTTGGAGTTTTCAACCTAGTTCCAGCCTATTTTTGCAGACTGACTTATTTTACATGCTCTTGGTTCCAGTTAAACAGGCTGCTTCTATCCACATAACTGTAATGTATACCATCTTCATCTCTGACCCATTGAATCCTTAGTTCCTTCAAAGCTCAATTTAAATATCCTCTTTCATAGGAAACCTTTCCTGATTCTCCTAATAGTTAGTGTTTGCTTTTTGTTCAAATTATATTATGTTGATTTATTATTATTATTGTTACATTCTTCAATTACCGTCCCAAAGGACTATAAACATCTTGAGTACAGGCACTGTCCTATGCCTTGGGAATGGCAGGTAACTAATAAATGCTTACTGAATTGAATGGGAAGACAATGTAATATAATAAAAACAGATCTGCCGCCTAATCTTCTTACTCTGTGATTAATGGGCCATGTGATCTATAACAATTGTTCAATCTCTCTGGATTCCAATTTCCCCTTCCAAATAACTGATCAGTTTACTCCTAAATTCTTTAACAGTTTTGTGGCTCTCAAACATTTTATTATCATGGTAGTTATTATTACTAGTAAAAATAATGATTATTATCCAGCAATAATATTCCAAGCAGATACAGTATCTCATTGGATAATGTATCTTAGAATATAATATACTAAACAGCAATATTTTGGTAATTTAACTTCATTAATTTGTAATTTGCATTAATTACAACATAGTCCTTGGTAGTTTGCCTTTGTGCAAGAGAGCAAAAGGATAATTTGAGTACCAGAAAATTTAATCTATTTAAAAGAATAAACTTGTCAAGTTCTATAGAAATTCTCCTTCATATATAAAGAATTGATACTTAATATATTCAAGTGAATCTGTTATCTTATCTATTTAGAAGGTCCTTTGTATTATAAACTATATTATAAACTATATGGACTATCTGGGAAACTAGTCTGTATCTAACTGTGAGTTTGCCATAGAGAGATCATGCAGCAAACAACAGTCCCCTTCTCCTTCTCCTGACATCATGAGGATACCAGTGAAGTTCAGACCCCTCTATCACTGTGTGACCAACCCATCATTTCATTCCTACAGTTTCCCATTGACATATTACACTCCTGTTCTTCAAGGTTTTTATTTGTTCTACATTGCCCACCATACAAATCTCTATTGCCCTCTATATGGTATTCATTTTTAATTCTTTAAAAAGTGAAGTGTCATATTGCTCATACAAAACAATATTAACAGACTGTGGCTATAGGTGAAGAGATACGAACACACACAGGTGAATGTACTAATGGAGAAGCAGGAACTTTTCTGGTTGTGAGGCTTTGCTAATTGTGTTTCACTTGCAGGAAAGCAGAGTCTCTTAGTTGTTTCCAGGACAGAGGGGTGAACTGATGCTTATGGATACCAGGAAATGAAAGGAACAAGAGCATTGGCTATGGCAGTGCTAGGGGCCCTGATCATGGCTCAGGTTGGAAAGGAGTACCTGAGGTCACTCTTACAACAAATAGTAAGCCTAGAGAAATGGTGGCCATGTCTGACCTTAAATTATAGTACATTTGAAGAGCCAAAAAGGCAGAGACCTCTTGATAGAGCTCAGAAAACAACACAAAAACCATGAGACCTGAGACATTATCTCCTACATTCCAGGAGGAGAGCCCTACCCTAACATAAAGTTAACAGCCAAGAAATAGACCATTGAAAATAAGAAGAAGAAAAAAAAAAAAAAAAAACAGAGAAAGAACCTGACCGTACCTAGAAGATCAGGGTTCAAACTCAGAAAACAAAGTCAAATGAAGTCAAAATGAAAGCTTCAAAGAAAAATATAAAATGGTCACAAGCCTCAAAAGAGTTTTTGGAAGAGCTTTAAAATTCAAGTGAGAGGGACTGAAGAAAAATTGGGAAAAGAAAGAAGAGTAACACAAGAAAATCAAGAAAATTATGAATAGAAAGTTAACTAATTGGAAAAAAGAGATCCAAAAACTTGTTAAAAATTAGAATTCAGTAAAAAGAAGTTAATGACTTAATAAGACATCAAGAAATAATAAAACAAAATCAAAAGAATTAAAACAAAAAAAAAGAACATGAGACATCTCATTAGGAAAAAACTGACCTGGAAAACAAACTGAGGAAAGATAATATAAGAATTGTTGGACTATCTGAAAGTTTTGACTTTAAAAAAAATCTAAAGACCATACTTCAAGAAACTGTTAAGGAAAATTACCCTGAAATTTTAGAACTACAGGGTAAAATAGAAATTGAAATAATCTACCTATCACCTGCTCGAAATCACAGGAACATCATAACTAAGTTTCAAAGTTCCCAGATCAAAAAGAAAACATTATAAGCAACAGAAAGAAACAAATGAAATATTGTGGAGCTACAGTTAGGATAACACAAGATTTAGCAACTTCTACATTAAAAGACTAAACGGCATAGAATGGTATTCCAAAGAGCAAGAAGAAAAATTTACAAGCAATAAAAACCTACCCAACAAAGCTGAGTGCAATCCTGCAAGGGAAAAAAATAAATATGTAATGAACTAAAGGACTTTCTAGTATTCTTGAGGAAAAGATAAGAACCAAACAGAAAATTTGATTTATAAGAACCGAGAGAAACATAAATTAAATATGAAAGATGTTTAAGGGATTTAATAATGTTAAACTTTTTACTTCTTATATGGGAAAATGTTATTTGTAACTGTAAAGAATGTTATCATTTTTTCTTGCACAGCAAGATAAGTGTGGAAATATGTATGCATAGATTCTATTTGTCAAGATTTTAACATAATTAACATGTAGTGGACTTCCTGCCATCTAGGGGAGGGGTGGGGACTAGGAGGGAAAAATTTGTAACAGAAATCTTTGTAAGGGTCAGTGTTAAAGAATTATCCATACATATGCTTTGCAAATAAAAAGCTTTAATAAAAAAAAAGAATGTTATCATTACTAGGGTGGTTTGAAAGAATATGCACAGATAGAAGGTGAAGATTGATTTGATTATGATAGAATGATCCTTAAAAATGTAATTAGGTAAGAAGAGATAAAATGGCACAATTACCTCATACAAAAGAAGAGTGAATGAAAGAACTGTTACAGGGGAGGAGAGGATGGCATGAAGGATGGGTAATACAAGAAATTTTTCTCATCAAATTGAATTAAATCTGCTATACATCTAGTGGGGTTATAAAAATCTCCTTAACTTATGGGGAAACATGAATACAAGGAAACAGGATAAGGGAGGGACTCCTAGAAGGATGTACAGATTAGGTAGAAAGTAGGCAGAAATAAATTATACTTCCAAGGAGAGACAAGGGAGGGGAAGAGAGAGAGAAAGAGAGAGACTAAGACAGAGACAGAGATAGAGAGACAGAGAGATAGACAAAGAGAGAGAGAGAAAGAACAAAGAGTGATAAAATAAACAAATAAGAAAGGTATATTATGTTAAATGGTACCACAGATAATGAAGTAATATCATTATTATATATGCATATATATGCACCGATTGCTATAGCATCAAAATTTTTAAAGGAAAAGGTAAATTTCATGTGAAAATAGATAGCAAAACTATAATAATGGGGCACTTCAACCTTCCCCTCTCAGAACTAGATATATCTAACCAAAAAAGTCCCTCAAGGAGCTTACAATTTAAAACATCATGGGCTAACTCTCATCTTCAGATGAATCAATATATTTTGTGAGACTAAATTACAGATTAGGGTAAGGGATGAATGAAAAGGAAGAGGAAAGGAAAAAGACAGATGGGAATGTGTGATGTAAGGCAGCCAAGTCAAAAACTATTGAGGAGGAGACAATAACATCTGTAGGCATTCAGAAAGAAGAGAGCCTGCAAAAGAATGGATGAAGAAGCAAAGGGAGAAATTGAAAAGGGTGAAAGTAAGGGTAAAATATTGTTTCTGTAGGGGATGTGGGAGGGCTGGGACACTGATGCATTGTTGGTGGAGCTGTGAACGGATACAGCCATTCTGGAGAACAATTTGGAGCTATGCTCAAAAAGTTATCAAACTGTGCATACCCTTTGACCCAGCAGCATTTCTATTGGGCTTATATCCCAAAGAAATCATAAAGGAAGGAAAGGGCCCCACATGTGCAAGAATGTTTGTGGCAGCCCTTTTTGTAGTGGCTAGAAACTGGAAATTGAATAGATGCCCTTCAATTGGAGAATGGCTGAATAAATTATGGTATATGAATATTATGGAATATTATTGTTCTGTAAGAAATGACCAGCAAGATGATTTCAGAGAGGCCTGGAGAGACTTACATGAACTGATGCTGAGTGAAATGAGCAGAACCAGGAGATCATTATACACGGCAACAACAGTACTATATGACGATCAATTCTGATGGACGTGGCTCTCTTCAACAATGAAATGTTTCAAACCACCTCCAATTGTTCACTGAAGAAAGCCATATACACCCAGAGAGAGGGATGTGAAATGTGGACCACAACATAACATTCTCATACTCCTTGATTGATGTTTGCTTACATTGTGTTTCCTTTATCTGATATATCGTTTGTGTAGATAAGATTTTTCTTGCACAACAATGATAAGTTTGGAAATATGTATACATATATTCGATTTGCCAATATTTTAACATAATTAACATGTAGTGGATATCCTGCCATCTAGGGGAGGGGTGGGGAGTTGGGGGGAAAATTTGTAACGAAAAGCTATGTAAGGGTTATTATTGAAGAATTACCCACACATATGTTATGCAAATAAAATTTAAAAAAAATAAATTTAAAAAAATATATATATTGTTTCTGTGATGGGAGGAAACATCACTGATAAATGCTCCTAAAAGTGATACTCCCATAAAAGGAGATAAGTACCTTACAATCATTATTATTTGCAGGGGAGGATGAAGGTCAATAATAACATGAACAATCAGGGAGATAGAATCCTATCATAGATATTCTGTATCATTTGTACATTATTGGTATTTCTAAGAATGAGTCATAACAGAAAAAAATGGAAGTAGGAGACAAGGGCTATAAGACAATAATAGAAATTGTTTCCAAGAGAGTACTCAAAATAGGTATTTGAAATTCTTTAATTCCATGAGATATACAAAGAACAAAGAAGAACCTCACCATGAATTAAAAGTCTAGAACAGATAGAAAGGGAAGAGTAAATAATGAAGAAAATGAGGAAAAGGTTAAAAGAAGAATAGCTAAAATAACTGAAGATACACAATACTGAATGTACAGTAGAAGAAGGGAAAAAATCATCATTTGGGGTAAACTAATTTTAAAGACAAATGGAGGAAAATACAAATCTAACTTATAATTTTACACGTAAATCTTTCTCTAATTTAATTGGAGGAAAAGGGTATCAAGGAGAAGCAATAGTAATTTTTTTAAGAGAACCATTGAAAATTTTACCTTTAAAATTCACAGAAAAGGAAGAAGGAAATTCAGAAAGAAGCATGGACAAGCAGGACAGATTTGAATATAACAAGTAGAATTTATGCTTTATTTTCCCCTCCCCCCCCAAAAAAATGGTATCTGAAGGATAATAATAGCTTCCTAATCCTTTTTTTAAGAAAGAACTAATGAATTCTGAGTACAGATTGAAGCGTATTTTTTTCACTTCATTTGTTGCTTTTTTAATTTTTGCTAATATGAAGGCTAATATGAAAATGTTTAATATGACCTCAAATATATAATTGATATCTTACTGCTCACCTTCTCAATAGTGAGGGAGAGGGGAAGGAGAGAATTTAAAATTCAGAACAAAATTTTAAGAAAATACTAAAATAACTACTTTTTTTTAAAAAAAGAATCTTTTGTGTTTAATTAACTCTATGTGCAAAAATACTTTTTTGATGGTTCAAAGTTCAAAGACTTTAAAAAAAAATAAATAGAAATTAAGGACATACACAATTATTAGTTGGTCCCTTAATATCCAGTTGGAAGATAGACAAGGAAGAGGAAGGAGGAAGAGCAGAAGAAGCTTGCAAAAGAGGATTGGTAATTAAGCCAGGAAGAATCCTTCCCTCATTAGGCTTTAAAAAGAGAGGCCAAAGTCTCTGCTTCTCTTAGTTCATCTCTTTTAAAAATGTAACTTGCAACTAAGCCAGCTTTTCCTTTAGACTTCTACCAAGAGAAAGGGCTGGGAGGCAGACAGAGAAGATAATTTCTCTCCCTTCACTCAAGTAACAGCTATAGAGACTATGAGTGCATAACAGCAAGAACAATGCTCACCTAAATGACTCTGAGACTGAGCTTTAAGAAGTCCCTAGCTGCCTTTTTTTCCTTTCCTGAGCACAATTGACCAAGCAGCAAACCTTTGATGGAGACATTATCAGCCTTTGCAGTTACCTCATAAGTTTGAAAAGTCAGAAGGTATTGAACTGGGTGCTGTTTGTTTAGCAAAAGGTGTTCCCTACAGGTCTATCATTTTAGAAAAGATAATGACCACTACTAGAAGGATGAGTTTTACATGCCTGGCTGGAAAGAAGATATTGACTTTGAGTTTCTGCTCAAACAATACAAATTCTAAAAGAATGTGAAATATCTTTTCAGCAGTTCCACAAGTCATCTTGAATGCATTAATGTACATTTATGGATCTTTTGTGTTTTAGGGACAACTTTTGTTATGGAAGAAATAAATAGCTGTCTTATACATGAAATCCACTACTTTGTAAAAATCTACTACTTTGTTAAAAGAAAATCTTTGGGCCTTGCCCTCAATAATGAAGCAAACTTAGCAAGAGAAAGTTAAAAGGACCTTATTAAGCATCTCAAGGCAACAAGGAACTGAGAGCAGCGAGCCTCAAATTCAAATCCCACTTATGGACAAATTTCCTAATAAGAAAAAGACAATGCTTATGGGTACTTTATACCTATAAAGTATCTAAAATGAGATGGGCTGGAATCTCTTACCTTCCCCCTATTGCTTTATTAGAGGAAAATGGGATTAGAGGTAAGGAGGTAAGATGAAAGTCCATGAACCTACTTGCTGACTAGCAGGTACTACAAAAACAAGGAAATGAGATCAAAAAGATACCTCCTTTCCCTAACTCTTCCTGGAACATACCCTGAAGATAAGTAAGACTGAAAACCATAGGATCATTCAGACTGACTGGGAACACATTTCAATAATTCCCCTCAGTGGTACAGCATCATAATTAGACCAATATCATCCCTCTATCCCCTACTATATCATATTAATTTCTGCTTTCTATAACTGTGAGAATTGGCTTAGTAATCAGTTCTTTGTACAACACGAGTTTTACAGTGGTAAATATAAACAATATACAATCCTTATAAGGATATACTTGAGAAAACCCACAGATCACTTCAGCCAATGAAAAATTCTGTACCCCAAAACATGTTTGTGGTCCATAGACATTGGCAGCTCAACATAGTTACTCTTCAGGTGTTTAAATGTGAAGGCACCAACTTTCACCCATCAAAGTTTTCTTCCATGAGGAGTTAGATTCTTAATAAGAAAGGCAACTAGACACTACACAAAATGCCCCACATCATTGCTGGGGACAAACCGACTGGCACAATTACAGTACAAGGGCCATACTTCTCAAATTAGTATCAGTTCAAACAAAAATGATAAATAGCTTATTAAGTAGGTAAGAGGTCCATAATGCATACAGAACTAATAAAACAAGTCATATTCCAAAAAGAGTGAATAAAGAAACCCATTCCAGTAGTCAAGTTCTTTGACAGGGTCCATGATCTTCAGAAATCTAACAAGCATCTCTCTTGCATCTTTCAAACAGTTGTGTATGGATCAAGGTAGATTTATGCAGATATTTCCTCAATCACGTCCAGGTTCAAAATGGAGATTCTCTAGGTAATGCTAATATTAATTAGCTAATAATGCTAATACGTTAATTGTGAACAAATTTAATCAGGTTAGCCTTCCAATAATTAGTTCATGTGATGAAAACCCATTCAGAACTTATGGATCTAAACTAATTTTTGACAGCTTTATGAGGCCCTGACTTGGAAAATGAACCCTTTTGTCCCTTAACCTTATCAGAGAGACTTTGAACAGGAAAAAGACATGTTTTAAATTCTTTAAAATTATTAATGCAATTTTACATGTAAAACTCTTCAGTCAAATACTTTGAGAACTTATTTTTAAAACATGCTCAAAGCCAGTATTTTTGAAACATTTTGGAAGCTGTCCATTTTTATAGATTCTAGTCTTTAGATTTCTAACAATTCAATCTTGTTGCTTTCTCAAAGTTTTCTATTGCAATAAATATTTAAAACATTTTCATATCTTTATCCTATGTCTTGGTTTTGAAGATAAATATGTTATCTTCATATTAACCTGAAAAAATAAAATTTTTCAAGGGCCTAATCTAATTCATTAATATATATGTACATGTATATTGCATGTGTGTATTCTTCTTAGCAGAAGAATAGCAAGTCTATAAATTCATTTACTTAGTTACTCAGAAAAAAAAGAGTTGACCCACACCTTCAGATTAAAAGTAGTAAGATCTTTCACTATTGAATCCTATTATAGCAACACAGATGTTTTAGTATCAATATATAAATTAATAGGCTTAATATTACAATGGCAAACTTTCACTGTTCACCTGTCCTAATAGAAATTTGCTATGAAAGGAAAAAAGAGGCACATGGTTTTGACTATATCAAGATTGTTCCTCCAAAGGCCTAGACAGATCTGACAAAAGCCACAACAGGGGAAAACTCTTTTAGTTCTGTTTGATTCCAGGCACATCATATTTAATAGTTAATCTTGTAGCAAAGTTTCACATTTATTCATAGATTATCAAAGCCAAGACCAGGTAGGGAAACCTGATAACCAGGGTTTTTTTCTGGGAAATTTTCTCTTCTGAAAGAAAGTAATACAATGGGAAAAATGAATTAGGAGGATCCTACTTTCACCTATACAAAATCATCCCCTTAACTTTCCCCAGATACAGACATCCACCTACAGTAGTCCTCAGACCACAATCCCATCAGGCAGCACAAGGTATTCCCTTTGAATGATGGGCTATGGACTAAATATCAGTTCAGATAATCATACCTGAAATTAAAACTCAGAACAATATCAAATTACAGCCCCATACTAATTTTTTTCAAATAATAAAATTATGTTCACTACTTAGGGCTAGATTACTATCATTTTTCTCATGTTACAAGAATAGTCTACAATGAGCATGTATAAAATGGTCTTATTTACTCCTTATTTATTATATAAGAATAATTACATTCTAGAATTTTACACAATGAATACATGATAGCAGAATCCAAATCCCAGAAAAAAATATGCTATCTACAACAAGCATTCAATTTGTACCACCTGTTTACTCCTAAATCAAATGAAATCTTTGAATCTAAGGTCTATTATTAACAAGTTGGCTCAAAGATATAACTCCCAATACATACTATTTATTATCAAGTACTATTTCACAATTTTTATAAGCAATAATCAAGGAACACATTAGATAAACTCACTCTATACTATAAGAAAACTTGTAAGTTCCCCATGGGAGTGGTCTTGTTTTCTCAAACTATAGTAGTTTAGAAATTTACAAGATATTGACACCTAGTATGATAAGATCTTATGATTTTGCCCAGAAAGAAAATCTCAAAGAACCTCACAGATAAGGATAACTAAAGAGGTCTTTAGTTAGCTATTTGTTAGCTACTTTTTCTCCCAACAGTAAGTTATTATTATCTATTTTAAAACAAAATACACTCAATTATTTAAGAGTTTTTATACAGTTTGACTACATTTTTAATATTTAATTTAGCATTTAATTATCTGTGTTAAAACAGAGTTGAGACCTCTTGGGTAAGGCAACACCCTTGGACTATGGGTGATAATTGTTTTAGATATACTCTTGAGTTTGTGTACTAAACAAGCACATAAGGCAATTCTACCCTTTAGCTAGATTGTCAAAATGGATACAATTTGATTCCTTCAATGGTAGGTCTACTTTTTAGTCATTAGAAAAGATCTTTACATTTAGAGTATAAACAAACGTGTTAAAATTTATAAATGACCTAAAAATAATGTGATTTTAAACATTCTCCTCCCTTTTTCACCACAGTATACCATCACCAAAAAAAAAGGGGGGGGGGAGACACAGGTCTGAGAGCAATTTTGTATTTTTCTATTTCATAAGTTGTTTCCATAGCCAAAAAATCCACCATCAAATGACTGTCCTACTGGTTGTGAACCTCTCTCCTTTTTGCTAGGTTAATCCTTAGAAAACAGAGAGGGTCTCTTGATTTCCCCATATGTAAAACCTTTCTAGTGTGGTAGAACTTAGCAAAGTTTGTGCTTTATTGGTGTAAACTTCAAAAACCCAGGGTTACCTTCTGGATGAAACTTCAGGGTAGGACTCTGTGCAGAAGTGAATACACTATGCTATTTTCCTGATATACAAATGTTTGGGTTTTTTTGTTTTTTATGTTTTTTTTTAACCAGTTCAGTAATGCAAGGCATGAATGCCCTCTCCTCAAAAACCTAGTTCAATATGCCCAAAGGGCTATCAAGCTGCACATACCCTTTGATCCACCAGTGTCTCTAATGGATCTGTACCCCAAAGAGATCATAAAAAAGGGAAAGGGACCCACATGTGCAAAAATGTGCCAGCCCTTTTTGTAGTGGGAAGGAACTGGAAACTCAGTGTATGCCCATCAGTTGGAGATCAGCAACGATCAGCAGGATGATTTTAGAGAAACCTGGAGAGACTTGATGAACTGATTCCAAGTGAAATGAGTAGAACCAAGAGATCATTATACACAACAACAACAAGATTCTACAATGATCAATTCTGATGGACATGGCTCTTCTTAACAATGAGATGATTCAGGCCACTTCCAATAGACTTAGGATAGAGAGAGCCATAGAGAAGACTGGGGGGACTAAATGTAGATCACAAAATAGTATTTTCAACTTTTTTGTTGTTGTTTACTTCCTTGTTTTTTTCTTTCTCATTTCTTCCCCTTTTTATCTTACTGTTCTTGTGAAGCATGATAAAGTGGGAATAGATTTAGAAGAATTGCACATTTTTAACATAGATTGGATAACTTGCTGTCCAGAGGAGGGGGTAGGGAGGGAGAAAAATTTGGAAGACAAGGTTTTGCAAGGATGAATGTTGAAAACTATCTTTACATGTACTTTGAAAAATAAAAAGCTATTTTTTAAAAAAGAAGAAAAAACTTGGTTCAAATTACTAAATATGTACTTGAAAGTAACATTATATTTTAAAAAGTCTTCTCTAATTCAAATAACTCTGTTAGTCCAAATTAGTGACACTTCTAAGATTCTACTGTGCCTTGAAATTTGTAGCATTTTTATTACAAGACTGTCAGAGTTAAAAAGGTGTTTGTTCTTGTCTGAAATCTAAATCAGAATATAAAGAAATCTTCAACCGAAAATCCACTCTACATTAATAATACAGCTTTATGGAAAGACTGGCAAAAATTAGTTTAGATTGAGAGTTCTTAACCAGAGCTTCATGAACCCCAAAGAGTATGTGGATAGATTTTGAGGGAAGTGTAATAGGAAGTCTGCGAACTGGATGAGGAAAAAATCACATCATTATTTCAATATAATTGGTTTCTTTTGTGATCCTATGTGTTAATTTTATGAATTTAAAAACATTATTCTGTGAATTCCATACATTTTACCAAATTGTCAAAAAGATCTATGAAATAAGAAAGGTTAAGAGCTCCTGGCTTAAGTCAGCATTTTACACCATATACCAAAATAAATTTCAAGTGCACACAAGACCTAGAAATAAAAAGTCACATCATAATTAGAGAAGCAGAGGAGGAGATACCTTTTACAGCTATGGTTGGAAGAAGAATGCTTGGCCAAAGAAGGAACAGAGAGAATAATAGGAGATTAAATAGGTATTTTGATTACAAATGTAATCAGGTTTTCATTCAAGCCTGAGGCATTTTCTGCACTGATTCCTACGTGGAAAAAAGAGACTCCAGAATGAAAGAGAGAAAGCTGAGCACAATGTGACGTTGACAATCTGTGTCAGGAGTAAAAATATTACCAAAATGATAACACAAAATTCTAGACATTGAAGAAAAAGAAAGACACTGATAACTGTAGATATGTTGGGAAAACAAGCTCCTCAACATGTCCCTGATATGTATCTTACCTCTTCAGAGAGAAACTTTTCACCTGGATGAGAATAATACTTCTCTTTTAGTTTGCACCTTGATATCTTACTTGCCATTTGGCAAGTTCATTCATTCTTATATATTTTTGGTACGTTCTAATATGAATAATTTCTCTAATGTCAAGCAGTTTGCTTGAATAAATGGCTTATTTACTGTTCCCTACTGTGTCATAATACTAGTGTTTCATGGGAAAGTATTTCATTGACAAGCATAAGTTAAAGTATTAGGGATGTGGCTTTTGTTTTAACTTCTAGAAATCATACTCTGGACAAGCAATATTGAAGGGAACAGATAAATACAAATATCTTCTAGTTCTTCTCTTTCAAATAAATAAACAAAGAACAAAAACCCAGCTACAGTACTCAAAGCAGAAAAGTAGTTTCCTTTGAAGAGGAGTGGAGTAGATTATGAGAGAAATGTATTCATGTCTCTTTCAAGACACATTTAAATAACCTATGTGGATATACTTAGCTTACATGAGCATACATATCTTACATATAAAACTGGAAAACTTTTACAACAGTTTCTCCAACAAGGATTTGATTTCTAAGCTATATAAGCATATATATGTGTATACATATATATATTTAATTCACATATATAAAAACAAGAGCAACTCTTCAGTAGATAGGGGGTAAGACATATGAAAAAAGCATTTCCACAGAAAAAAATTCAAGCTATTAACAATTATGGGGGGGTGGAATCATTACAAATGACTAGCAATAAAATAAATGTAAGTTAAAACAACTTTGAGGTTCTATTTTACATACCTCAGATTAGCAAAGATGGTGAAAAAGGAAAATAATGATTCTTGGAATTCATGTGGGGAAAATGGACATATTAATGAAGGCAACCAAATGATACAATGGAACTGGAGTCAAGAAGACCTGAGTTCAAATTCAACCTCAGACACTCACTAGCTGTGTAATTCTGGTATAAGTCACAACCTCTGTTTCCTTCAATTTCCTTGATTGTAAAATGGAAATAATAACACCTACCTTTCAAGGTTGTTGTAAGGGTCAAATAGAATAATATTTGTAAAATGCTTAGCACGATGTCTACATTTAATAAAGTAATTTAATTTAAAAATGTAAATATAGATGTTTATTCACACACACATATACACACTGCATTGAGCTGTGAATTAGTTCAACCATTCTGGAAAACAATTTGGAATTGTACTTACAAAGTCACTAAATTGTTTATAATCTTTGATCCAGTCACATTGCTACTAGGCATATACACCAAAGAGATAAAACAAAAAAGAATAGAATCTATAGGGACAACGTATCAACATTTTTGATATGAGAAATAGAAAATGGTATTTGTGATTGTTATTGTTCAATTGTTTCAGTCTTGTCCAACTTTTTATGACCCTATTTGGGGTTTTCTTGGCAAAAATACTGAAATAGTTTGCCATTTTCTTCTACAGTTCACTTAATGGGGGGTTGGGGGAGAGGGGGACTGAGATAAACAGGATTAAGTGACTTGCCCTAGATTGCACAGATGGTGTCTAAGGATAGATCTGCATTCATGAAGATAAGTCTTCCTGGTACCAGGTCCAGTGCCCCATCCATTATACCATCTAGCTGTCCTACAAAATGGAGCAGAAGCCATCAATTGCAGAATTGTTGAAACAATTATGCTATGTGAATGAAAGGGAACATTATTACACCATAGGAAATAAATAAAGAAAAAGAGAATATTATAGAACCATAAAAAATGGATTCAAATAAACTTGAGAAGTTTTATATGAACTAATGCAGAAAACATGAACAGAACCAGAAGCATAATTACACAATAATAACATAAAAAAGCTTGGAAACTATCTAAGAACTATAACCATTACAATGAATCCAGAGGACAGATAATGAAGCATATGCCCCATCTCCTCTCAGAGAGCTGATAGACTACAAATGTAGAATAAAGACATATATTTTTAAAAATAGACAATCTGTGGATTTATTTTGTTTGACTTTATTTATTTGTTGTAACAAAGTATGGGGATTGGGATTAATGACAGAAATATCCCAGAAAAAGAAAATAAGGGGGAAAAAGAGTGCAGCTGAAGCATTCTTACATGAACAGAAAAGAAAGGAAATTCAAATGAGACACAGAAAAGGTGGACAGCTTTGTACCTACTGTGTTAAATTTAGATATTTTTATATACATTTTTAAAAAACACACTAATAAGTTATCATTTATTTTTGTATTTTCATTACCAATACCTAGTACAGTCACTGTCCCAGAGTAGAAGCTTCTACTCATAAAAATCACAGAAGAATTGAAGAATTTCATTTGCCTTTCTTTGAAGTATTTATTTTTCATTTGTTTGTGGTCTTGTTTGTCATTATTTCAGAAGGTTTTTGCTATTCTGCACTTGTGTCCCAGTTAGCAGAGTCATTCTATATTCTAAGAACCTAAAAACTCCAGGCTCTAAAATCTGATTTTGACAACAGACCCACCAACACAAATATAACAGAAAGGTCCAAGAAAGAGTTTAAAATCAATAAAAGCATATTTGACAACAGGAGGTAATTCTTTACATATCAGAGAATAATAAGGTAAAATACACTTTTATTTCATATTAGTCTTTATTTTTAGCTGACTTTTCTGTACATCTTCCCTCCACTCATTCCCTCTTTTTCCTAAAGTTGTGAGTTTCAGCAGGTCAAAAAGAGTTCAGTTGTATACAGAAACTGTTAACTGCTGAATGGATCTGTCAGACTCCTGTATTTAAGGAGACAAAATTGCATATTACAAGAAAATGATTGTTCAGCTACCTTTTCATTAACAATTTATCTAAAAGGAGACAGACTTAACTGCTTCCACTGAAGTTGGGAAGCAACAAATTGAATGTGTTCCATAAGGATTATGTCATACTTCAAACATATGGTGAGCTACAAGTACAGAGACATCAAGCTGGGAAACAGTAAAGGTCTCATAATTGTTTGGTATCTCTTTAATTGAATATCCATAAATAGCGTTCTAAAAAAAAAAAAAAAAGCCGGGGAGGGACTTGTCATTATCGGCAAAATCTTGATTTGAAATACTGTAACAACTAGAGTTTATGTATTTTTGAAGTCCTGAAAAACTGAAGAACTATTATCCCCTAAGGACCTTTGCTAAAGGTTATTAGAAAAGCATCTTCTTTAACAAGCTGAAGCCAGAGACAGCTCCTTTCAGCGGTTGCTACATTAATAGCCCAGTGCAAATGTACAGGGAAAAAAAAAGTAGGAGGAGGAAAAGGAAGAGGAAGGCTGACTAATTCCAGACCTGATGCAGAATGGCCTCTCCATTGAGTTAGCAGCCTAAGGATAAGAGAGTACCTGAGTTTCTACCTTATCCCTTGGCAAAGAAATCATAATAATTTACCCTACAAGCAAAAGCCATCTGATTGGCAAAATGCTTTCATAATACTATTTCCTTTATTCTTCTAACAATCCTGTTAGGTACACAAAACAGGTATTTTTTTTTCCATTTTCACATCAAAGGAAGTCACAGCTTCCTTACCTAGAGGCTCACTGTTTACAATAGCAGAGTCACTGTTTACTATGGCACACTTGCTATCAAAGATGAATAGATTTGTTTTTTCTTTGTTCTCACTATACTTACTCCAATACTTCAGACTGTTTTTTCATCTATATGAATAGCTGCTCCATTAATAAGGTCAGTGTTCCCCCTGTAATGGAGTAAATGACTTTTGAAATGTTCTGGGGCCAAAAAAAAAATTATTCCTTGAAACCAGTCTTAACACATCTTTAAAAAAAGTTCATTCCCTAGGAAACATTTATTACCTTGATCATCATCATCATCATCAC
Source organism: Myrmecobius fasciatus (assembly GCA_023553655.1). NCBI lineage: Eukaryota > Metazoa > Chordata > Mammalia > Dasyuromorphia > Myrmecobiidae > Myrmecobius > Myrmecobius fasciatus. The sequence goes on along the minus strand of JAJPUD010004553.1, from coordinate 44,172 downwards.
GGGCTTTGAATAGCCCATCAACAATTCATCTCAAATAAATACATAGCAAAAGGCCTGAATTAAATATTGCCTGAGATACAGATATAGGCTATCAGTTAATTTCCAAGTGTTTCTTCATCTGCAAAATGGGTTTTGTAATAGTGCCAATAGCTAGATCCCAATTTGTTGAAGTAATGAATTTTCTAAAAGGGTCACATTATTTGAATTTGCACTGGGCTAGAATCAATCTCCTATTTTACATAATTATAATTTTGAGTAGTGAGAATTTAAACATATGCAACCATCTCATTATTCATTATTCATATTAATCAAGTCTTAGCTGTGTCTAACAAAATTGTTGTAAGGATCAAGTGACATTATATTATGTGCATGTGTGTGTAACTATCTGTAACCTTTAAAGCACTATAAGAATGTTATTATTATCACTATTATTAATTTTTCTCTTTTTTGGCAGTTCCACTGCTTTAAAGTCACAGACGCTACAACAGATGGCCACACAAAAAATTTACGAAGAAACTTAAAGGATTTAATCTTTTGTCCTGAATATTCTTCAGAGTGAGAACAAGTAGGTGACACTATAGTGCACAGAGTCCCCTGCTTTGGGGAATCAGGAAGACATCTCCCTGACTTCAAATCCAGCTTCAGACATTTACTAACTATGTGACCCTGGGAAAGCCATTTAACCCTATTCGCCTCAATTTCCTCTTGTGGAGGAAGAAGGAAATGACAAACTACTCAACTATCTTTGTCAAGAAAACCCAAATGGAATCAGGAAGAGTCAGATTGAAAATAACTGAATAACAAATTCTTCAGAGTGGAAATCACTTATGTATATTTATAAATCTATTTTTCCAGTCCCAAAACATTTTTCAGTTAATTCTCTCATTGTGAATTTAGAAAGACATGAGAAGTAGTTGCAACAGACTCTTTTTGCTATTTGTTGTTACATTTTATGTAGCCAATGCTTCTCTCCTAGTAAATCTCTGAAAGCTACTTCTAGCATCAAAGTATTCTCGAATAAATTTAACTACCATAGCACAGTTGCCTCTTTGAGTCTACTCCTACAAGCCCCTTCTTCCATTGTTGAATTCTTCTTAGAAGCCCAACTTGGGGGAAGGCTCCCAAATAAGCCATCTCTAATTCTTCAGACTTAGCTATCATGTCTTCTTGTGGGTTCCTCCCTACACACATTTATCTTTTCAGTGCGCCTCTTAAAAGTTGTCTTTTCTTATTAGAATGTAAACTCCTAGAGAACAGGAACTCTCTCTTTTTTTGCTTATATTTGTATACCTAGAACTTAGCACCATGACTAGTGCACATAGATGTTTAATAAATGCTTGTTTACTGACTGACCAATGAATGTATCTTCTTGCAAATCATAACTGATATATGAAATTATTAATAAGAGGTATTTAACAAAACAGACAAAAAAAGTAAATAATTAGAAAAAACAACAACCCTACTACTCTAGCCAACATTATATACAGAATCCCATTCCACTAGTGGAAGAGTGAACATTTGTAATCCAAACACTTAGGGTGAAATCCCAGATGAAACATCTTTCTGACTTAAAAGATCCTATTTTTTGCTTCTCTACAAAGTTTCTAGCATCATCTGCTGAACTGCTTCTTCTGCAGAGATGTTGTTTTTACTCTTTCCCTTTTCCCCTAGTAAGAATTCCCTCAGATTGATTTAATATTTGAGTTGGGATGAACAAATTTTTTTCAGTTCACATAATATTCCTGGCAGCTAAAGTCCCCTACATACCATGGTCATGCAGATCACTTTTGAACTTTAGTTTAAAATAAAGGGGTGAAATAGAATTTGTGACTTTTGTCCCACATTACTACAGTTGCCATTAAATTCATGCTTTCCGTGTGTGTGTGTGTGTGTGTGTGTATGTGTGATTACTAATTAATGATGTAGAGGGAAAATTAATGCCTTCAAATCTTCAACTACAGAAGAATGCAAGAATAGATAAAGCATAGTAGTCAATGTCAAGAGAGCAGCTACAAGGATTCAAGACTTCTCTTACCAAGACCCTAAGAAAAGCTATGAATTAAGTGATTTTTATCCTTAATGCCTGAAAAATCTTTACAACTCCTGACCTCATAACTTTGACTCCAGATGCACTCATGATGGTAGTTAGCACTCAACTAATCCATACCTCATAGCACAATCCTCCTAAAAAAAGAGAATCAGTTGATCAGTATCAAACCCACTGTAGAAATAGTTGCATTTTAAGAGGTAAAAATACTTTAAGACACAAAGGAAATGTTTGGGGACCTTTCTGAAGTCATTTGAATCTCATCAAGGTTAGGTCATCTGAGGCAACATATTACTAATAGTAATAAATAGAGAACTAGGTTTGGAATCAACAAGAATTGAATCCAAGTACTATTTCTGATACATACAGCAGTGTGCTTATGTGAGTCATTTAATCTTTTGGTGTCCCAGGCAACTTTCTAAATCTATAAGTAATAAAGGAGGCTGATCTGCAACATTGGAGTAATTTCTATATACTGATAAAATCACAGGTCATATCAAAAAAGTCTTGGAGGAGGGAACAACTATTCCACTTAATCATAAATTCAGTCCTTATCATGGTGTCCAATAGAAATATCAATGATCTCTGTCTTAGCTGAACATATCCTGTATGTCTGCCTCATGAAATTTCCAGACAGATGAAAGAATAAATAGAAGATCTATCAAAGCTATTATTCAGCAGAGCTCTCCATACATGCTATAGGGCCTCAAGAGTAAAAAGGAAGCTAGACTTTTAGTCAGAGGATAAAGTTTCAAAGCCTGGTCCTAGTACTTACTAAGTACTCCATGAACTCTGGCAACTAATCTCTGTAGGCTTCAGCTTCCTAATTTTTTTTTAAAAAGAGGGGGACAGACTAAATGATCTCTAGGGTATCTTTCAGCTTTAAAGTTATGAGTCTAGGAACTCCCTTTGTAGGCTGTCTGATCAGTAGCATTTACTTAACATTGTCATGAGAAGACACAACAAAAGCAGACACATGGTTGTCATTTGTTTTATAACACATGAAGTTTAAGAACTATAGTTTAAGCACATATAAATTCATACACATTCAAAGAAAAGAGAGAAAGAGAGATGAGTACATATACATGTGTCCCACAAATGAGAAGCAAGAGGAGACATTTATTTACCTTACATGATCTTATTCCTGCCAGCTTCCCTCTACATTTAGGAGTATATTCTTCTCAAAAATCCTTAAGACAATAAAATAGTCTATGGTAAGATGTATCTTGATTGACATTGTATCTAACAGGCTGTATTTCACATCTAGTTTTCTAATAAGCTGAGTCTATATATGGAATGCAATTTTAAAGTAATCAGTACTGAATTAAATTCCTAGAATAGCCTTCAAATTGAGGTAGGAATGAGGGAATTTTTTTCCATCCCTATTTGTTCTCCCCCGGAGTCTTTTGGTCACACACCAGCATATACCAGAGCTACCTCAATGGATTGAAGAATATTCATAACACTTAGGAGTTACATCCACAAATATTCACCTCAGGAATATTTCATAGCTAAGGAGCCTTCACAATTCCTTTGATTTAGGGCAAAACTTAATAGTCAGAAAAAAAAGAAAGAAACAGCTTCAAAAACACTGGACCTACCCTAGAAAATAGCACCTGGAGATAATTCTTTATATTTGATTTTGGCAAAACAACTTTTTTCTTCCTGATTAACATGGCTTAAATTTTATTTCTATAAAGTAACTAGAATATGCTATTGAATAAACAAAGAAGCAGTGTGGTCTAATAGACAGGGAGCTAGAATTGGAGTCAGGAAGACCTGAAACCAGGCCCCATTTCTAACTACATGTCAGCTATGAGCAAGTCCCTTGATCTCTCAGCATCCTGGGCAACTTCCTAAGGCTAACTTGAAAAGAACGTGCTAACCTACACTAGCAAAGAGACTTTCTTCAAACAGGTCCAATTACTAACTGGAAACTGAAAACTATAATATTCTCAACCTCTCTTCCCTCTTCCCCATCTACTTGTCTGCTACAGTCTTGATTCTTGAATCACCACATCCTAAAAAAATCAGTATCTACCTTTGTCTTTTCACTATGTCTCAGTTCTATTTGGCTACTTTCTTATTTTATACTAGTAATTTCTCCCATCTTTCTATTAAATCCTCACTTAAGTACCCCTCCAAACTCCATATCAAACCATCACCATCCTTTCATTCTTCCATCACTATATCCTATAGATTAGTTTACCTCATTTATCTTTTTCCCCAAGTTTCTCTTTGGTACAACCTCTTTTTCCTAATTGAAGAGTATAATATAAAGATTTACTGATTGTAGCTTCAGGAGATAAGAAAGCCTAAGAAAGACAAGCATTTCCATCAGGTCATATTCTGCTAACTGAAAGTCTAGCCCAATTCCCAACACCTAAGACAAAAATACTCCAGCCTTGATTTTTCAATAGTCTAAATGGCCAATCTATTATTAAGCTGATCATCAGATTGATGAAAAAAGAAAATGATAAATTCTGGAGGGGCTATGAAAAAATAGGTATATTAATTCACTATTAGAAGAATTGTGGATTGTTCTAAACACTCAGAAAAGCAATGGGGCTATGCTTACAAGCTATTAACTTTTGCATATCCTATGACCCAGTGATATCCAGAATATGTCACTACTAGGCCTATAACCCAATGAAATCAAAGAAAAGATTCATGTGAACAAAAGTATTTGTAGCCACAGTTAATGTATTGGCAAAGAATTGAGAATAATCCAGTACTGTAAGAAATTATGGAAGTTATGGTCTCAGAAAAACCTGAGACAATTTTGTGAGTTGATGCAGAAAAAGATGAGTAGAACCAGGAAAACAATTTATACAATATTGTAAACACTAATAACTTCAAAAGATATAAGAGCTCTGATCAACAAAAGATCCAAATACACACACACACATTCCAGAGGATTCCTGATAAAACATGCTGCCCACTTCCTAATGAAGTGATGATGGATTGTAGATGCCCATCAGTTGGGGATTGGTTTAATAAGTTATGGTACATGAATGTAATGGAATATTATTGTTCAATAAAAAATGATCAGCAAACTGATTTCAGAAAGTCCTGGAGAGATTTACATGAATTGATGCTATGTGAAGTGAGTAGAGCCAAGAGAACACTGTACACAGCAACAACAAGATTATGTGATCAACAACTGTAATAGATTTGGCTCTTTTCAACAATGAGGTGGGTCAGGCCAATTCTAGTAGATTTGTGATAAAGTCATCTGCATCCAGAGAGAGGACTATGGGGACTGAATGTGAATCACAACTTAGTATTTTCACCTTTTCTTGTTGTTGTTGTTGTTTGCTTGCTTGTTTTTTTCTTTCTCATTTTTTTCTCCTTTTGATCTGATTTTTCCCATGCAGCAATGATAAATATGGAAATATGATTAGAAGACTCGCACATTTTTATTCTATATTAGATTATTTGCTGTCTAGAGGGAAGAGATGAGAGAGAGAAAGAAAATTTTGGAACACAAGATTTTCATAGGATGAATGTTGAAAACTATCTTTACATGTATTTTGAAAAATAAAAAGTTATTATTATATTAAAAAGTGGTGATGGATTAGGAGTACAGATTGAGAACAATTTTTTAGATATGGATAATGTAGTCATTTATTTTGCTTAACTATACATATCTGTTGTAGTTATGTTTTTCTTGCTTTCTTAGAGTCAAGGGGGAGATGGAAAGGAAAATAGTCTCTTCATTTGAAAATAAAATAAAATTTAATTTTTTATTAAAAATTTAAACTTTTTAAAGATATCAAAAAAAAAAACCTTATTTTAAAAAATGTACATAGGATATTGCCAAAGGTATTTAAGTGATACAGAAGCCAGGAAGATTCATCTTTGTGATTTTAAATGTAGCCTCACATACTTACTATCTGTATGACCCTAAACAAGTCATAACCCTGTTTGCCTCAGTTTACTCATCTGAAAAATGTGCTAGAGAAGGAAATGGCAAACCATTTCAGTGTCTTTGTCAAGAAAACCCCAAATAGAATCACAAAGAGTCAGACATGACTGATGACTGAACATTAAACAAAGGGTCAGTGAGGTGGTGCAATAGACAAAACACTATCCTGAAGTCACGAATGTCTGATTTCAAATCTGGCCTCAAACACTAACTAACTATGTGACCCTGGTCAAGTCACTTAACCCCTGTTTGCCTCAGTTCCTCATCAGGAAATGGAGACACACTAGAGAAGGAAATATCAAACCATTCCAATATCTCTACCAAGAAAACCCCATGGCAATGATGTTATAAAGAGTCAGACATTACTAAATGACTGAACAAATTAAACAAAGAGACAAAAGTACATCAGGAAAAAAAAATGATTCTAAGGATCAGATAAGAACTTCAGGATACTGCTGCTCAGAAGTAAAAAAACAGCTAACACTTCTATTGCCCACTTTTATTTCAATTCAATTTCGAATACTTTCAAACAGAACTCATTGGAAGCCTCAAAATAATATGCAATGATAAACTCTGAAAAATTCATATCCAGGATTTTAGTCATTTTAGTTTGGTGGAATTTTTAAAAAGTAGTCTATAAAATTCGTGTGAGATGCAGAAAAATCTGGTACAGGATTTAGGGATTTTGAGGTAATGTTGGGAAAATGCTTGAAAGCCCACTTTATTTAGAACTATTTCTGGGTGCATCCATTTAAGAAGCTGTCAATAACCTGAAAAGTAACAGTGGTGCCAAGAAATACAATTCTCCACAGGAGTCTATTTGGACCAGATTTCATTCAGGACACCTGGAAAGTGTAACACTCAAAAGAGGGAATAGAAGTGAGTGAAAAATGAAATTTTTTTAAATTAAAAAAAAACAGAAAGCAGAAAAGTATTCAACTCAGATATGGATAGTCAAGGGGAAATGTCACTCTGCCATGGTACACTGAAAGATAAAGCTTGTCTCTGTTTGATATCATACCTATACATGTGTATAAATATGTTCACACACATATGGATAAAAGGTAGCATGGTATAGCTTGGAAGACATACTCTGAAGTCAGAAACACTTGGTTCCAAATTTTGTTCCTGGCACATACTAAATATATGAAAACAAATGAGTCAGTTGACCTATCAATGCCCCAAGATACTTTGAGTTATTGAACCATCTCTGCTGAGAGTCAATCAATAAACATTTATTAAGCACCTACTATGTGCCTGTCATTGTGTGAAGTGCTGGGGATACAAATAAAAAATGAAGACATGTCTTACCTTTGAGAAGCTTACACTCTAAGGAGGGAAAACAACACACAAAAGGAAGTTGAAAGAGGGTAGGGGAAAGAAGGTAATCAATTCAGGGGCAAGACAGAAAGTTCTAAATATGTTCAAAAGTATATTTCATTAGTCCTAGATAGTGAAAAATATGGAGGAAAATTGTGCTGAGCCACCTCTTAACTAAAAGCTTCAGAGCTCATAGTTTTTCTCTCTAGTCAGGCAATTTAGTCAGAAGAGGAGAGGTTATTAATGGGATGTAAGTTCCATATATTCAGAGTGTTGTTGTGTGGATAAAATCACCAATCCCTACAAAATACATTCATGCATGCATACATACATATATATGTATATGTGTACATATGCACATATATACATGTACACATAAACATGTATGTATAGTGTCTATATATGCTCAAACTGATCTGTGCTCTTTGGGAGGTTTATTTATATGTGTATATGACATATGATGTGCATGTCATGCATATATACATGTAAATGTTACATGCAAGCAACCCTCTTAAATACAAGTTATTTAGTCTCTCAACATTCTAGGCAACTCTATTAAGACTCTAAATTGCAAAGAAAGCTCTGACTTGCATCAAGAAAAGGTATTTCCTTGCCCAGAATACCCTATGAAATCATAGGTCTCCTTCTTATTCCATACTATACATATTAAAGATATCTTGATCATATCTAATTTCTAAATCAATTATATCAAATATCTATTTGATCATACATGTATATAAAATATATGCATATACATAAGTATGTTGTATGTGGGTGTGGTTTTGTCAGAACTTGTGATTTTATTGCTTGGTGTGTAACTCCCAGCACAGAAACATTCTTTGCTCTCTTAGTGTGCTTATCTGCATATGTGTGTTTGTATGTATAATGTAAGAAGAGATCTCTAGTTATTCAAAAAATTTGAATAACTATTGATTAATCATATAGGAAAGAACAAATGAATAAGTGGATGAAGAATACTATTGCCCAAGTTACAATTTGTATTTGGATGGACAATCTATAAAGCTTGTCAATCAGTGTATACATCTGGGATGAAGAGTACAAATAGACAAATTAGATCTAGACTTGGAACAGGAGGAAAGCTGACTGGATTGCCTTCTTAAAATTAAAATGCTTACTGTAATGACCCCATGACCCTAAATTTCCTGTGAAAACAAAGATCTCTTTTCTTAATACCAATACTCTGCTAACTTTGCTATATGGCAGTGAATCTTGACATTAAAGTCTCCAAAGAATTTAAAATGGAGCATGATGAATGCAAACAAATTGCAACCGATAATCAATAAAGAATTTTGAAGAAGAAGAAGAGTAAAAGATATCATCAAATAAAAGAAGCAGGAAAAAAAGATGGGCAGATCACATGCAAAAACAAGGGACAACAGATAAACAATCAGAATGTTTCACTAGTACCATGGAGATGTTAGAAAGGATCTCTTCTTTCTAACTGCAAAGAATTAACAATCATAGATGGGCTGCAATATGTATCATTGGAGAGAATTCCCAAATAAATGATATCACAACTATAAATATGTACACATATATAACATAAATACAAACAAATATGTCCATATAAATGTACAGAGGTATGTTTATATTTAACTGGTTCAGTAAGGAAAAAATACTATCTGCAGACATATCCTCCATTTAGATTCTACTCCAAGGAAATTACCACAAATTTTCAAAAGATATGTGAACCTCAAAATCTAGAAAACACTAACAGAATTGAAAGAGTTAAAGTGGATTAATCATCTGAGGATCAGCCTAAAATTCAGAAAGATAGGCCATCCAGTGATAAATTATTTCAGCCATAGAAATATGAATATCATATCCTAAACTATAGATAGTCAGAGAGATCAAAGTTCTAATATCTGCCTGAAGGTACTAATAGTCTACTAAGGTGATGTGAATAACACAGAGGTAGAATATACGAAATTACATGATAAACCCATTAGAATGCTATAAAAACAAAGGGCTCTACTAACTCTGAGGGAAGAAGTATTGAAACAAACTGATATATAGTATTTATCTTTAAGGACAGCACTATCAATGGCATTTTTGACAAATTTAAACACATTATTTACTTTATTTTTCAGTTTACATATTAAACACAAATGTATCATGGAATCATATACTTAAAAGACTGAATTAAAAAAACAAGCTTAGCCATTCAAGTACTATCATGATAAAAGAAAAAATAATTTTAATGCAGGAACTCAGAAATCTCAACTGCACCAACAAAAATTAATTGCTTATACTATGCACAAAGAGTAAATTTCTAGGAGCAGACTTGAAGAGGAAATTAACTTGGGCAATTGATGAGAATTGTACAGATTTGTCACAAGCTCAAGGTGGGTTTTATATAATGTCACTTAAACTATGAAAGGATCACTGAGAAAGATAGGTCCTAAAACATGCAGTATCTGGCTCTAGCTTCCTGCAGGGGAATGATTCCTGAGGGGAAAAAAAAAGCTTTCTTAATATCCTCCTGGAAAGAATGGAGCAAAATTGAGAAGTAGGATGAAATTTGTCTTCAGCACCTTTTAATCCTCCTTCTTGGTCCCTCTTCCTTCCAGTTCCAGAATTACCAGTAGCCTAATGATGCCATCTAGTAGCTCACATCACTGGATTTGCCATCTCTAGGATAGCCTTTCCTGACATCATGACCTTTATCACTTCCTGATTTTGTCCCATTTCCTCAATTAATTAAATAAACTAATTAAAGCTAAAAGATTAATGTTACAGTTGTTTATTGCATGGAGAGCAATCTGGAATCATACTTGAGTTATAAAACTATACCCTTTGACCATGTAACACCACTATTAGGTATTATTATAGGTAATAGGTCTATTTCCCAAGATGATAAGGAAAAAAAGAGAAAGAAACCACGTGTTCTAAAATATTTACAGCAGTTCTCTTTGTAGTAGAAAAGAACTGAAAATTGAAGGGATGCCCATCAATTAGGAAGCTGAATAAGTTCTGGTATATAATACTATATAATGTGTAATACTATCCTGTAAGAAATGATGAGCTGGATGATTTTAGGAAACCATGGGAAAATTTGCATGAAACAATGCAGAGTAAAATGAGTAGAACTTAGAGAACATTGTATATAATAGCAGCAACATTGTTCGGAATAAATGTGAATAACTAAACTATCCTGAATTGTATGAATATTCAAATCAACTACAAAGGACCTATGAAGGAAGATGCTATCCATCGCTAGAAAAAAAGGATTTATGAAGTATGTACATATGTATTATGTGTATGTGTATCTGAGTCACATATATATGTGTTTTATACATATATATATACATATATATATGCCAAAAGTTGGCTTTTTCTAGTGCAGAATGGGGAAGGAGCTTTGAATTATAATGCAATCCAATAAATAAATATTTTTAAATAAAGCTATTTACTGTATTCTCCCCCGATATCTCCCTATCAATGACATTTATACTTTAAGAATAATTTTCAAAGGACTAAATAACAAAAGAATTCCATATACTACTGGCAAAACCAGTAAAGAGGATGTTTGGAGTGGCAATTCATCAGATCATTATATGTAGGCAGCTACCAATCTCTGGTTTCGAACTGCCCACTAGATATCTCAAATTAGATATAAGAATCTTAAAATCAACATATCTAAAACTAAACTCCTCATCTTTCCCCTCCAAAGCCTCCCATCTTCTAAACCTCCCTATTACTGTTTTTTTTTTGGGGGGGGGGTTGTTGTTTTTTTTTTGTTTTGTTTTGTTTTTTTTGCTTTTTGCTGAGGCAATTGAGGTTAAGTGACTTGCCCAGGGTCACACAGCTAGGGAATGTTAAGTGTTTAAGTTCAGATTTGAACTCAGGTCCTCCTGACTTCAGGGCTGGTGCTCTATCCACTGCGCCACCTAGCTGCCCCAACCTCCCTATTACTGTTGAGGACATCACTATCCTCCCAGTCTCCCAAGCTAACACTCTAAGGGTCATCCTGGACTCCTCATTCTCTCTCACTGCCTATTTCCCATCTGTTGCCAAAGTCTATCAATTTTACCTTTGTAACATTTCTCAAACATGCTCCCTTCTCTCCTTTTATAACTACCATCACAGGACAAACCTTCATAACCTCATGCCTGGACTATTACATTTAGATTGATGGTTGGTCAACCTACTACAAGTATCTCCCCATTCTAATATATACTCCACTTAGCTGCCAAAGTTATTTTTCTAAGTTACAAACCCTCATCAATAAACTCCAGTAGCTCCCAACAACCCCAGGATCAAATATAAAATCCTATTTTGTGTCCAAAGCCTTTTATAACCTACCTCCACTAACTTTCTAATCTTCTCACACCTTACAACCTACCTTTTCTTCCTGTTGCCCCTGCTATTTTCAATATAATTGCAATGGCTTTCTTGCTATTCCTCAAACAAAACATTACATCCCCTAACTGGGCATTTTTCTAACTGGCCCTCATGCATAGAATGCTCTCCTTTCTCATCTCTACCTCCTGGCTTCCCTGGAATCCTTTAAGTTCTATTTGAAGTCCTACTTTCTACAACAAGATTTTTTCCAATACCTCTTAATTCTAGTGTCCTCCCATTTCTTATTATTCCTACTTTTCCAGTATATACCTTACTTGTATATAGCTATTCATACAACTCCACCCATTGCAGTTCCTTAAGGGAGGGAACTATTTTTTCCCTTTTTTTGTATTCCCAGTTCTTAGCCCAATGTCTGAGGCATCATAGTCACTTAATAAATGTTTATTAATTGACTGACTTTATATAAGACTTTATTGACTAATGGAAACAAAAGATTCCCTAAAGATGAATTCAGTAACTATGGTAACAGTAGAAAGAACATGAAATTTGGAATTAGAAGAGTTCACAATCCTAACCTCAGTTTTTTCATTGGTAAAAGTAGGGAATAAGGATGGACTTAATGACTTCTAAGGTCTCTTCAGATTTCCAAGAAAAATATCCAAGGCCCAGTTTTTAAGAATTTCTCATATAGACAGAATATTGGCCTCCCTTCCTATCCACTATATGGCAGAATCTCTTATACTGGATTTTTGCCTTTTTGGCCTCTTGACTGTTATTATTTCCTCTTCCTGGTGATGGATGATTGTACTAGAAGTCCCAAAGTACACTAGTCAATTTAGATGCAGCAATAAGAACAGAAGGCATTCAGAAAAGATGTTACTAGAATTCTAAAAAACCCCAAAGGCTCTTTTTCCTCTAGCAATGATGGTACCCAAACCATAGGATCAACTACACAGATGACTTTGTAAGAGGCCCCACTGATTTACTAAAAATCCAACTCCTTTAGTTGAGGATGGGGGGATGAGGAGGAGAAATCTGATTCTCCCTAACAGGGTAGAAGCAGGTGTTGATAATAGTTAAGGGGAACAGCAAAGAGCAGCAATTTTCCAAATGTGGTCTGGATCAGTGATGGTAAACTCAAATAGAAATGTGCCACTAATCCTAATATAAGGATTCCCTACGAGTCACACATTGTCTTAGAAAATGATGTACCAATATTAATCTATATCTTATTGTATTTTTATTCACTTTGTTAAGTATTTTCCAAATTATACTTTAATCAGATTTGGAATGCATTTGAGAGTATTATATGCTATGGTAGATCTCAGACTACATGCTCCACATCTCTAGTCTAAACTCTTTCTGAGGGTCTACAAGCTCAAAAGTATTTTCATAATAATACTGAGATGTCTTAATTTCTAATAATACAGTCATTGTCAATAGATTTAATTCATATCATCAAAAGTTCTTCAGTGAATAAAGGAGGGAAGGGGGAAGAGTTTAAAGATGTCCTGAGATTTAAATGTTTGAGACTCTCTGGAGCAAGAAAGCATAAGAGGCCTCAGCAGGAAAAGCCAGACATTGATCAAGCAAGGAAGTCAGAAGGATCAGTAACAATTAAAAAAGTCAACAGAACAATCCAAAATCCAGGTGGAAAGTTGGAATCAGTAAATAATGGATTTAGTCCTATGTCTCATCACACCCTGAGTTTTAGAAGTCTATGCTGGTAGCCCTTTTTGAAGTAGCAAGGAAATGGAAACTGAATGGATACCCCTTAATTGGGGAATGGCTGAATGTTACGGTATATGAATGTCATGGAATATTATTAATTGTTCTGTAAGAAATGACCAATAAGATGATTTTAGAGAGGCCTGAAGAGACTTGCATGAATTGATGCTAAGTGAAATGAGTAGAACCAAGGAAAGATTATACACAGCAGCAACAAGATTATGTGATGATCCGATGTACTCAGCTCTTTTCAACAGTGAAGTGAGTGATTCAGGCCAATTCCAATAGACTTGTGATGAAAAGTCATCTGCATTTAGAAAGAAAGCCTGTGGGAACTGAATGTGGAGCACAACATATATTTTCACCTTTTTTGTTGCTGCTGTTGTTTGCTTTTTTCTCTTGGTTTTTTTTCTTTTTAATCTGATTTTTCTTGTGGAGTATGATAAATGTGGATATATGTTTAGAAGAATTGCACATGTTTAGCTTATATTGGATTATTTGCTGTCTAGAGTGGGGGAAAGGAAGGGAAAAAAATATGGAACACAAGGTTTTGCAAGGGTGAATGTTGAAAACTATCTTTGTAAATATTTTGAAAAATAAAAGCTATTATAAAGGAAGGAAGGAAGGAAGGAAGGAAGGAAGGAAGGAAGGAAGGAAGGAGCAAGGAAGGAAGGGAGGGAGAGAGGGAGGAAGGGAGGAAAAGGAAGAAAGAAAAAAGAAAGGAAAATAAAAGAAAGGCAAAGAGGGCAGAGGGAGGGAGGGAAAAAAAACATCTTCTAACAGTTAACCACTTCAAATTATTGTCTCATTTGATTTTTATAATCTGAGTAGGTGATATTATTATCCCTATTTTCAGATGAGGGACCTAAAACACAGGTTAAGTGACTTGCCCAGCATCACACAGATACTAAATGTCTCAGGTTGAATTTAAACTTGAGGCTTTCCGACTCTAAACCCAGCAATTTATCCACAGCACTTCCTACCTTTTGAATATTACAAGTTTACAAGGAGGTTTGGACTTTTGTTAGGTGGCACAGTAGATAGAGTACCAGCCCTGAATTCAAATCCAGCCTCAGACACTTAAAGGCTGTGTGATTCTGGCAGGCAAGTCACTTAGCCCTGTTTGCCTCAGTTTCCTAATCTGTAAAATGATCTGGAGAGGAAATGGGAAACTTCTCCAATATCTTTGCTAAGAAGATTCCAAATGGGTTAGGAAAAAGTTGGACACCACCAGAACAGTTCAACAATGACAACAAAAATGAACAAAGAGCTGCCTGTCAAATATGGAAGAGATAGAAGAAGCAATAAAGAGAAAGGAAAAAAATGAGAAGTTGATCTTAGTTCACACTAGAGCTAATAGGAGGAGACATTTTCTCCTCAGTTCTATCTTATTCTCATAATACCAGTGTTTCTGAAAGAAGCAGCAACAAGGGAAAGCAAAGCAACCAGGGACAGGCAGTACTGGGAAGCAAGAGGCACATATGGAATAGCCTTGGGGAGCAATCCTGGAAGATGGTGACATAAGCAAAATTATCTTCAGTGATGCTAAGAAGTCCAACACTTCAAACAAGTCACTCTCCTATCTTCCATGGGGATTAAGATATTCCTCCTCCTGAAGGAAGGATTAATAAGAAGGTAGTAAAACTGCCTAGGTCTCATGCCTCTAGAGAGATATTAAGTGTAGAAAGAATAAACTGAAGGCCCAGGAGATTTGAAAGATAGAAACTTTGGGAAGTGATTCCCATCATTTTTGCTACTTTATTTCATTATTTGTTATTTATTTGATATAATGGGGGTCTGGAGCATTCCAGATTCCCTAAAATGGCATCATTCCACAGGGAAGACACAAGGGAGCTGATTCTGAGAGAATCATAATGGTGTATAAAGGAGATACTTTGGAGAAAGAGACGATGGATTACAAATAGACATCTTGGAACTGGTTAGTTGGCTAACCATGTGTTAGAGAAGAGACTCTGACTGCAGAGGCATTCATAGAATAGTGGCAGCCTCACATATATAGGCCAGTGTTCATAGGGAAGCTCAATGGCCAGTGAAAGGACCACAGCCTCTAATCTTTTGAATGAAAAAGCTCAAGTACACTCAAAGGTACTTCATTCCATCATTCCAGAGTTTGAGTTTGACAATCGGAGGTGTACTGATGTCCTGAGAAGCAAGGAATAAGTTTGAGGAATGAGCAGTCCAGAGTAAGCTGAGATTTAGGCTGAATGAGGAGGTCATTCCCATTTGAACATCAATTTTAGTAAATCTGATGCTACTTAGGAGTCAACCTAAATTTTGAGCCTAATCTCCTCTCACCCTCCTACTTTAGAGATCAAGGTAGAATAGGGAAGATTATTCCTCAGAGATATTAATGAAAATATTTACTCATTTGTTCTATGAAGAAATATATAGTATTTATGATAAATGAAGTGAGTAGAACCAGGAGAACATTATGCACAGTAGCAGCAAGATTATGCAATGTTCAATTCTGACAGATGTGGTTCTTTTCAAAAGTGAAGTAATTCAGGCCAGAGAGAGGCCTGGGAGACTGAGTTTTTCACCTTTTTATTGTTGTTTGCTTGCATTTTGTTTCCTTTCTCATTTTTTTTCCTTTTCAATCTGATTTTTCTTGTGCAGCATGGTAATTGTGAAAATATATATAGAAGAATTTCATATGTTTAACATATTGGATTACTTGTCTTCCAAGGGAGGTGGGGAAGGGGAGAGAAGAAAAAAAAATTGGAACACAAGGTTCCAAGGGTGATTGTTGAAAACTACGTATGCATATGTTTTGAAAGTAAAAAGCTTTAAAAAAAAGAAAGAAAGAAAAAAAGAAAGAAAGAAAGAAAGAAAGAAAGAAAGAAAGAAAGAAAGAAAGAAAGAAAGAAACATACTTGTACCTGTGAAGTAAAATATCCCTTTGAAAAAGCCAACTGATATTAGTTTAGTAGAACTGGTTAATAATTACTGACCCCTAATAAATAGGAAGTATATAGCTGATGGGGGATTGAGTTGATAGCAACAAAGAACAGACATCTACAAATCCCTCATTATACTATAAATCCCTGAGGCAGGATGCTGCTGCCAAACTAATCTCCCAAGTGGGATGTAGAGAAACTCTTCTCTTTGATTTCAAGTCTTCTATCTCTTGCTGTGTCTGTTGAAGGAAAAGGAAGAGGAAAATTGTTGGGGAGAACTACTTCCTTCTGTTTTATAGTCTCAATTTACATCTCCAGCTACACCCTTTTCCTTGACCTTACAAGACTTTACAACACAGATCTTGCTGTCTGTCATTCACAACCCTTTGTAACCTATTCCAATCTTACCTTTCCATTCAACACAAACCAATGGCTGTACCATGAACAAGGTACCCCATCTCTCAGTTCTGAGCCTTTTTTTCAGGCCATCCCCTATGCCTGAAATCTTCTCCTTTCTTCACTCAGCCTAATGAGTTTCCTGGCTTCTTTAAATCCCAACTAAAATCACACCTTCTACAGAAACCCATCTTAATTGCAGTGCTTTACCTCAGTTAACTATTTCCTATTTATTCTATATATACCTTGCTTTTATATATATTGGCTAGCATGTCGTTTCCCTCATTTGAATGTAAGCTTCTTATGGGTTAGTACTATCTCTTTTGACTCTTTGTGTATAACTAACACTTAGCCCAATGTCTAGCATGTAGTAGGCACTTAATAAATGTTTATTGATTGATTAAGATGTATTGAGCCCTGAGAGAGGAGAGCACTTGTTTAACTATCAGTGACAACTGCTAAACAAGTGCCAGATCTTATTCAGAGGTAAGGAGCAAATGCTATCATTCACACACTCTTCCCCAGCAGCTAAATATTCTACTTGATACCAAACAGCATTCTGGGGTAAAGGCCAAACTCTCTAAGGCTTTCAGAAAACAGATTTCTTCTGGCTTTGCCCCTTTCCTGAGTGGAAATGTTAATTGCCTTACTCTGAGGATTTGGATGTGTGTGGGATTATTTGATAATTCTCACCTTCTTAAAACAAAAAACACTCCCCTTCCTTACTGCTTTTCAATAGATTTTATCCCCCAAACATAGTACATAGCTCTTTAATGATGGTGATAAGAAAAGGAATAAAATTAAATACATTAAATTCTCCATATAAACTGAACACACTTGGTTTCCACCCATACTAAATAACCCAAAACCTTTTGAGGGGAAGGGGATATTTCCAAATAAGTCAGAACCTCAGAAGTTCAAGGTTTTCAGACTCACTGTCACTACCACCCCTTCCCTATCAGCGGGCAAGCCAAACCCAGAGCTCAAAGAAACACAGATCAGGTGCTTAGATTCTGATAGCTCAGGGTCTAGACTCCACGTGGATCAGAAGTCAATTCCTCCTCTGGCTTCTCTATTTCCACCAGCAACTATTGCTGTGCTCTCCCTAACTCTTTCAGCATCAAAGCATTATAGACATCCTCCAGTCCCCTCTGAGCCTTCCCTAAGGGCCCAGGACTACCACCAAAATTCCATAATAAGAAAATAACTGCAAAGCCAGCGCACGAATTTAGCAACTTGCTTCCCACTATTGGCCATTTGGAGTTTGAGGGACTTCCTTCCCCCATCTTTCCCCTTGAAAAGTTAGCATGCTGGACTGCAGTATCTAGTAGCATAAGCTCTTATTAAACATGCTCTTTCTTCATCCCCTATGTTCAGCTTTCTCTTCCTCCTGTTTGCATAGATGGGAGTGGGCAGAATGAGGACGAGAGTCATACTCTCATTCTGCTTTAAGTAAATGTCCTTTAGTTAACCCAATGTAGTAACGATTTATTCTCTCTGGTTAAGAAAAAATGTAGAGATGGTAGCCCTTTTTGTAGTGGCTAGAAACTGGAAACTGAATGGATGCCCATCAGTTGGAGAATGGCTGAATAAATTATGGTATATGAATGTTATGGAATATTATTGTTCTGTAAGAAACGACCAGTAGGATGATTTCAGAGAGGCCTGGAGAGACTTGCATGAACTGATGCTGAGTGAAATCAGCAGAACCAGGACATCATTATGCACAGCAACAAGACTATATGATGATCAATTCTGATGGACATGGCTCTTTTCAACAATGAGATGTTTCAAACCAGTTCCAATTGTTCAGTGATAAAGAAAGCCACATACACCAGAGAGAGGGATCTGATTGTGGACCACAACATAACATTTTCATGCTCTCTATTGATGTTTGCTTGCATTATATTTCCTTCTCAGATTTTTTTTCTTGTAGATCTGATTTTTCTTGCACAGCAAAATAACTGTAAAAATATGTATACACATATTCGATTTGTCAAATATTTTAACATAATTAACATGTATTAGATTTCCTGCTATCTAGGAGAGGGAATGGGGACTAAGGAGAAAAAAATTTATAACAGAAAGCTTTGAAAAGGTCAATGTTGAAAAATTACCCATGCATATGTTTTGCAAATAAAAAGCTTTAATTTTTAAAAAAGCATAATCCAGCAAAATGAAAAAAAAAAGAAGAAATGTAGTGGAAATAGGATCTTTTGTGCTGTGGATTGAGCTAGAGCCACATCAGGAGCCAAGGATACCCATTATTTTATTCAGTCTTCACAATTATTGTCTAAGGCAGGTATTACAAATATCATTAGCCTTGTTGTGCACATAGGATTCAGAGAGGTTAAATTGTTTAGCCAAAGTAATACAAGTTATAAAGCACAGCTAAGCCTCAAACTAAGCTATCTTTCTAATAGAGGCAACAGATTAAATAACAGTCCCATAGGGTAGAAAGAGTCCTTTGACCACAATGTGCCCAATAAACCACAGATTTGGAGCTGAAAGGGACCTTAAAAATCATCTAGTCCAGCCTCTGCATTTTTATTTTACAAATAATGCAACTAAGGTCCAGAGAGCTCTAGTGATTTACCTAAAGTTGCACAAGTAAGAGGTGACAGGATCAGGATTTGAATCCAAATCTTCATTCCAGCTACAATTCTTTCCAAAATATTATGCTGCCTCCCATAAAACTCCCTCAGTTTCTTAATCTATAAAATAACCTGGACTACTCCACACATAATAATAACTGCAAGAGTCTATCTCACAAAGCTATTGTTAGAAACATGTGAGATGATATATACATCATTCTGTATAACTATCAGCTATTATTAATCTAAAACTAGGGATAGTGATGGAGCTTGCTGTGCTATTTTGAACCTGTTTTGAAATATACCTGCTTCCTGTAGCCTGTGCTATATATGATCCAGGCTAGTGTGGCAGCTAGGTACATACAACAGCAAATGATAAAATGACTGTACGTCTTAATCTCTACTTAGAAAAATTAGTTTTCAATAGGGAGTCCAATCCTCAGATTTAGACTCTATAGTCTATATATTAAAATAATTGCATATTTTTAAGTCTCTAAATCAAGACCAGATTCAAAACTATGGTGTCATGCAAATTTCTCACTCTGACCCCAAATATCCAACCAGTTGCCATGTCTTAATATTTCTACCTTTATGATATCTCTCATATATGTTTCCTTCTCTCCACTTATATAGCCATCTTCATGGTACAGACCTAGTCTACTATACTAGCTTTCTGGTAAATACCCCTGCTTCAAGTCTCTCCCAACTCCAATCTATCCATCAGCTGCCAAAGTGATCTTCTGAAAAGTGCTAATCTGATAATGTCACATTCTTTTTTTTTTTTTTGGCTGAGGCAATTGGGGTTAAGTGACTTGACCAGGGTCATATAGCTGGGAAGTGTTAAGTGTCTGAGATTATATTTGAACTCGAGTCCTCCTGACTTCAGGGCTGGTGCTCTATTCACTACACCAACTAGTTGCCTAGGTCACATTCTTATCCAATAAATTCTAGAGACTCCCTCTTACTTCCAGGATCAACCATAAAATCTTCAGTTTGATATTCAAAGTCCTTCACAACTTGGCTCTTTCCTACTTTTTCAGATCTTACATTTTCTACCCTTCAGTATACTCCAGGGATACAGCTCAACAGCAGGCACTATCTTGATGTTCTTTGCACACTAAACTTCCTTTCCCAATGCCATGCCTTTGCACTGGCTGGCCCCCATAATTAGAACATGTTTTCCTTCTCTCCTCTTCCTCCACATTTTCCTGATTTCCTTCAAGACATATCTTCTGCAAAAGGCTTTTTTTTTCAGTCCTCTCCTCCATCCTCCAAGGCCTTCTCTCTAAGATGATCTTCTATTTACATTCTATGTGTTTAGTTTTCTCACAGTTATTTTCATGTTCTATACCCCTTTAAAAATGCTTTTGCCTCTCTTTGTATCCTTAATACTGAGAGTAGTTGAGGTATATGGGTTGTTCAAAGAAAGACCAAAAACCCTCGAGTGAGGGCTTCCTGAGCCCTTTTCAGTGCTATTCTTACTTTCAGTGTCCACCTGCCACCCAGCTCTCACCTGTGGTTCTAAGAAGCTGCAGCATGTGCAGTGGCCACAGCCCAATAAATCTTTTCTGAAAACAGAATAAAAACAGGTAGAGGATAACATACCATCCTCAAACATATTGGTGAGTTAAGGGGATGTCTACTCTAAGCATGTGACTTCCCTAGTGGAATAGTAAGATGTGAACATTTTGTTTTAGCAGATTATTAAAACAGAGGAAGTAGGAACTATAGAGCACTTAGAACATGATCAGCCACAGAAGACACCAAAGACATCCACTGTATCCTGAGCCATTGTCAGTTACCCTGACTTTTGCTTTGACTTTGAACTTCAATGACTCTGGGAAAGAGGGAAGCCAAAACTTTATCCAATTCTGCTTCACTTAAATCCAATTTATACATGAGTCAAAAAAATCATTTTATTATTTTATTGTTTTGCTACTCTATAATTTTATCACTTTATTATTTTACTATTCAACTATTTTATTATTTATTATTTTACTATCTTACTATTTTACTTACCACAAAGTCATGCAGCAGTGAACCATTAATGACGGAACAGTATACTTTCCAAGGATGTACACTTAGATGATGAGGTTGGTACACACATTGCCAGAGTTGGATCAACATTTGGGAAGCTCAAAAAGAATGTGTGAAGAGAAGGGGTATTAGGATACCTACCAAACTGAAGGTCTACAGAAAGATTGTGCTGACATCATTGTTGTATACCTATGAAACCTAGACAGACTACCCATACCATTCCAGAAAATAGAATTGCTTCTATTTGAATTATTCTAGGATGATTCTGAAGATTACCTGACAGGATAGGATAAGGTACCAGACACTGAAGTCTTTTCTCAAGCTGAACTGCCAAGTATTCAAACTCTACCAGAGAGAATAAAAGCTTAAAAGCTGGTTAAAACAACATAACATTTTCACACTCTCTATTGATGTTTTCCTTCTCAGTTTTTTTTCCTGTACAGCAAGATAACTGTATAAATATATATATATATATACATATTCGATCTGTCAAATATTTTAACATAATTAACATGTATTAGACTATCTGCCATCCAGGGGAGGGAGTGTAGGAGGGAAAAATTTATAACAGAAAGCTTTGCAAGGGTTAATGTTGAAAAATTACCTATGCATATGTTTTGCAAATAAAAAGCTTTATTAAAAAAAAAAGGCTGGTCACATTGTTTGAATGTCAAAAATGTATTTACCAAAAAGACTATTTTCTAGAGAACTCACAAAGCAGGCATTACAGGATGGTCAGAAAAAGAAATACAAGGATATTCTCAAGGTTTTTCTGAAATATTTTGGTATTATAAGACATGGAAAACACTAGGATAGGATCATCCAGAATGGCATCTCCACATCAAAAAGGCACAGAGCTCCACAAGCAAAGCAGAATTGTAGTACTTCAAAAGAAATGTGAGATGTACAAATTTTGAGATATCTCCCTCTCACATAATCACATGGACTATTTGTACCCAACCTGTGGAGGGTCTTCCAAGCTCATATTAGTCTGATCAGCCATAGCCAAATACACTGTATTAACATAGTAATGTTATTTTTAGTCCATGTCAAGCACAAAGGACAAACAATGACTTAGCATAGTTTGGGTATATGCTAAATTCTTACTAAATATGAGTTGTTAATTATGTGAGACCCATAACTTTGACTCTTAAAAGTCATCATTTTATTTACAATGCCATCAGAAAAACAGAGATGTTAAAAAATATATATGGACTTTTGCTTTAGGGAAAAGATTGGGGTCATTAAAAGAACAGAATGACTTCTCAAAGTCAAGTTCTGTTCTTTTATTTTTAACCCAGTTCATTGTTAAACTACAATACCTATCCAAAATTTAAGTACAAGTGAACCAACTATGTGGCTTGTCTATCCAACTGTTTATCACATCTAAGCAGCAGAAATTTTCATATGTAGATTGATAGACAACTCAAAATATAATGGAGAGATACATGATGAACAAATTAGGCCCCAGTAGGGGAGGATTCTGGGAAGAAGTAGATCAGAAAATTTCAAGCTCTTCAGATTTCTCCCACAAGCAGAACAAATTTGTACCTCAGAGTGAACATACACCTTGAGAAGCAAATAAATCTTGGGGCATAACAGGGGTCCTCCTGGAACAACCCCAAAAGGTTGGAAGACTCAGTGTGAATTGTAAGCACCTTTACGGTACCTCTCTAGATACTGTAAAGAGGCAGCCCTGGGACTATCTGCATTCTGTAGGAGTCTCAGCCACAACCACAGGAACTCTTTTGAGGCAGTTTGGGAAGTCAAATGTCTGAGTCTGGAAAGACTGAGGGAACCTCTGCTGATTAGTAACACCAGAACTAGCTGTGCTGCAGATACTGCAGATACTGCCCTGGGCAAGTAGGAACCAGAACACTGGCAAGTGCACTTGCAGTGAGACAGAAATGCTGCTGGCTTGTAGGAGGATGGAGATTTTGGTCTGGGGTTCAAGGTAAGAGGGGAAAGTAGAAGTGAAGCCAGAGGCACCATCTCCCTGCCTCAGGATTAGACGTGCTTACACTAATAGCTCTCATTTTTAAAAAAATGAACGGACAAAGAAAAGAGAATTCAACCATAGAATGGTAATAGGGAAGACCAGGGTTCATCTTCGGAGGAGGACAGTGAAATTCTAAAAGCCTCTTCTACCCCAAAAAGTAACATTTAAAAGGCTACCTGCCCAGAAAGAATTTATAAAACAATTCAAAAAAGACTTTAAAAATCAAATGAGGATGATTAAGGAAAAAAAAATTTTTAAATAAAAACCATTCAAAAAAAGATTATGAAAAAAATAAACAACTAGAAAAGGAGTTATAAAGTCTTAAAAAAGAAAATTCTTTGCAAATTAGACTTGGGCAAGAGGAAGCCAGTGAAGCTATAAGAAATAAAGAAATAACAAAATGAAATGTAAGGGATGAAAAGATAGAACATAAAGTGAAACGTCTTAAGAAAAACAAGAAATCTAAATAACAGATCAAGAAAAGAAAACATAAGACTAATTGGGCTACCTGAATGCTGTAACCAAAAAAATAGTCTTGATACAATAATGCAAGAAATAAAGAAAGTTGTCCTGGAGTGATAGAACACAAGGGAAAATAGAAATAGAAAAAAAAAAAAAAAATACCCCAATCACCATGTCAAAGAGATCCTATGTGGAAAACATAGAGGAATATTATCAACAAATATCGAAAACCCTAGATCAAAGTGAAAAATTTGCAAGAAATAAACAAAAAAAAAAAAATTTGTTCTTTTCTGTTCCCTCTGGCTCAAGAAGGAAAAACGGAAAATGGAAAGATGGATACTACTGCATTATTACTGCATGTGACTTGACTTGCTCTTAGAGTCAATATGTTGTGTCACAGTTCCTTTGTCTCGGTTTCCCTTAATTGTTCTGCCTCGGTTTCCCTTAATTGTTCTGCCACAATTTCCTTGAATTGTTCTGCCTAAGTCTCCCTGGTGGCAACCTCCCTTCCAGGCCATTAGGACTGAGATAATTAGGGCTGGGAGCTCTGGCCACTTAGCATTCCAAAGAGTCATAAAACTCCAAATGGCTTATCTCCAATGTTTGGGCATATCTTTCTAGTCTCTCCTTATCAGAATTTATGATCCTTCCTCCATACCCCGAACCTGTCAGAACTGAATTTATGATCCTTTCCTGGAACTTCTATCCCCCCCCCCCCCCGCTCTACCCCTCCTACTGCATTTGTTTCCCTTAGCACTGGAGCCCTATAAGAGTCCTTGGAGCCCCTCGATCCATGGACTGGATGCTTTGAGACAAGAGTCCTATGCAGACGTCTGGCTAATATGGCTGCCAATCCAAACTCTCCACTACTATCAATAAACTTTTAAAAATCTCTAATCTCTATGCTGCCTCAGTTTCTCCATGCATGACAGATACAAATATGAGCTGTATGCAGTGAGCTCAACTCTGGACAACACATCTTATATAAATGAGAAGATTTATCTAACTGAAAAGCAGTGAATAACAACAGATAAGCAGTTAGCAGAGTGAATATAGGTGGTTGTTTTTGTTGTTGTTTTTTGTCCTTTATTCTTGAAAAGAACCATGACATCAGGGAGGTGATGCCATGACATGCAAATGAATTGAATTGAAGTGAGGGAGGGCTGTACAAAATTACCAGCCTTACTTTCTCCTCTGGAGTTGTGTCCAGTGACAAGATATATTTTAGAACAACTAGAGATAGCCCTGGATTCAATGAGAGAACTTGTGGGTTGGTTTTTTTTGTTTTGTTTTGTTTTTTGTAGTGGTGATATTGATATTACTGAATCAGCAGTGACATCAAAGTCCACAGACTAGAATTGTAAGTTGCCTCCAAGCACATACATTTTTCTCCCTTGTGTGTTTCCTTCCCAAGTTTAGAGTATGTCCATGATCCTCCACATATCCTGAGTGCATTAATGAAAGAGTATGGCTCAGGTTTATATGTGAATAATAATATATTTAATCATTTATTCACTTAAAATTTTTAGTATCTGTGATATTATCATTATGCTTTTTAAAATTTTATTGTTAATAGTTATTTTTAAGATTTATCATAAGCAACTGGTTGTATAATACAAATACATTGGTTGGAGCTCAAAAGCTAAAATGGTGGATAAAGAAAATATATTTCCTCTCAATGGGGTTTTAAAACCCTGAAAAAATTTGAGTTTAACTAGTTAATTGTAGCCTATTTCTAGGAACTTAGGCCTTTGTGGATAAGAACATGTTGTAGTAATCTAATCAATTTAAAAAATGAATAGATAGATATCTACATGCTTAGGAAAAAAGTATGATGTGCTATCAGTGAAAATGGGCCATATCACACAAGTGATTTAATGTTTTCTTATCTTTTAAAATACTGAGGCTTTGGAAGTTTAAATGACTTTCCCAAAGTAACACAATAGTAATGGCCAAAGCCAAGCCTTGAAACCAGTTCTTCCAACACCAAATTTAATTCCTTTTATATTACATTGGGTTATCTCTACCTTTCTAAATAACATGTGTGAATGTACTTTATGGGAAAGCAGAAAGAACAATTCTCTTGTGTCATTAATGAGAAATCTAACTTAACACAAAGGAGCAAAATTCATGTTCCAGCTGGATGGTGTCTGTTCATTTCCACCTCAGGTCATTTACCTGAACATATTTCCCATTCCATTTTCAGTTATCACATTAAGAGGCTAACATTTCAGGGGTTAGCACAGTTGGTTCAAGTATCTTCCATATCAGATGCTTCACCAGAATTTGCCATTTAGCTATAAATCTAACCTGAAAAAAACAGAATTTCAGAAATTTTAAAGAAAGTATAAGATATTACTTATTTAACTTGTTTTCTGTCACAGTCTACTTTTTTTGGCTCTATATATGCTAAGTATCGCATATATACATATAAGAGAAAAGCTTGAAGTTAAGCCATCAGTGGAACTGAGCCACTAAAAAAAAAATACCTCTCAACTTGAATCAAATTGTTAAAGTTTTAGATGAAGTATCCATCATGGATACAATTACAGCCAACTAGTTAGTGTATCATTCATAAATGGATATTTTAGTGTTCTACTTTTCAAATTACAGTGTGGAACTTGTGGTAATAAAGGACAGTTTGAAGAAGCGAGATATCGTAAAATGGAAAATGTAGCACATCTAGCATCGGGAAGGGAGAACGAAAAGTGTATGGAGCATAAAATGGGACTGATATAACTGTAATATTTCAGAAAATAGCAAAATATCTGGTCTGAGAATCTCATGCTAGTTGGGTAATAAGGCAAGGCTGGATAGGTTAAAAAAAAAAAAAAAAAAAAAAAGGCAGTACAGAAAAACTCCAGGAAAAGATACAATAAAGGATAGTGGCTGATAAAAGAGAAGCCAGCCTAGGAATGGGGATCAATCATAGCAAAAATGCTATAACAAAGCAATGCATCTTCAAAATTATTTGAATCCCTCCCCAAACTCATAAAATTTTCCAGAGAAGTTTATGGAAGTGATTATTTTTTTTAAATATTAGCATAGTAACTTGAAAAGGCAGAATAGCAGTCCCCCATAAGTAAGGGACTAAGCTCAAGCTTTCCCTGTAAGACATGTCAGATGGGATGAGGATGTTGGTCCCCTGAAACTGACTCCAAAATACTAAGACCAACCTATTTCCATTGAATCCTTTGTTTAGGCAATGTGTTTAGAGTCTTCTGAGATTATAGGTACACTGAGTCTACCCAAGAAACAAATCAATAAATTTGGTTGTTATTACAAAACCCAGTGGTTCCATGATGTCACTGATGTGACACTGTCCAACAGTACAAATCATAATGCATCTGCTCCTGTGCATTTTGTCATAATTAGTATCTCTTAAAAGAAGCTTTCATCATCTTACCAGTATTACATCCATTATCTGCCACCTCAGGCATTATTCTCAAGGTTGGCAAACATGTCAAACTATTCTCAAAGAAACAAGATACTTGAGAATAGACCTCCCCCACTCTATACACATACACACACACACCCTCCACTCATAACTTATGGCTGTCCCTACTAGTGGCCTCTTTATTATAGGCCCAATGAAAATATTCATACTTATATGAGGCATTTCTATAATCAAATGAAGGTGAATTGAGACACTGAAGTAAGACTAAGGCTCTAGGACGTGTGAGAAAAGTACTCCAATGCTAAACATCCTATAATATGGTCTAAAGGCAGAAATATCTAGGAGCTCCCCTTACCTCACACCCAACCAGTTCAAAAAAACATTCTCATAGTCAATAGGTTTCAAGTACACTTATAGGATTCCGTTTAGGAGTTGTTTTTCCATATTGACTGAAGGTCGGTTTGGAACTCATGCTTAGATTTCTATAACAGCTACCTAACTCATTTGTATGATTCTAGTTTCTGCAATTCATCTCACATATTTCTGCAAAATTAAACTTTTTTAATATACTCTTTGTTTTATGTTTCTCCTCTAACCTAAAACTGTAGTGATACCCTATTACCTACTGCAACAGACTGAAAGTATCCTGATTGGCATTTAAGGCCATTCATAATTTGATTTTATTCTACCATTACTTCCCAACAAAAACCCTAATCAAGTAAGACTTGGTTTCTTCCATATCCTATTAAACAAAATTCAAATAAAAAAGATTTCAAAGAAAAGTAGAATCCAAAGGTCTAATATTTTCCAGGGAAAGTTGATCGAAAAGAAATTGAAAACTTATCAAGAATAAGTCTGAAGCAGAAATAATTCTGGAAAGGAAAAAAAGCACCCACTAAATATGGAAATAATAGTGGATACATAAAGAGCTTACTGACAAACTTTTTTAAAAAATTATGTGTATATAGTTCACCTTTTGAGGCACAGAAAAATAAGATATCAAAGATTATAACAAAGGAGCATTACAATTTGTTAAAAATTATCAAAAATGTTAAAACCTAGGGAATCCTGAAATTTGTATAAGAGAAGTAGAAGATGAGAATCAAAGAAGGGGTAGAATTATTATTTTGGTTAGATGAAATTATGATAATAGAAGACAATAAGAAATCTGAATAAGTGAAGTATAATTTTGCCTGTTTTCTTTTCCAAGGAGAATGATCTCTGGGCAGAGAAACATAGAACAAACATATTTAACAGAGAGTAGCCACCCAAGATAAGTGGTAGGGTAGAATCTAGCTGTCCTCTAAGAATTCAGGTCAAAATCTTAAAGCAGAATGAGTAGCTATGATTTCTGAGCTCAATAGAAGAGGTATCATCTCAGAACTAGAGAAGTACAACTGTTGTACCAATTTTCAAAAGTGAAAAGTCTGCAAATTATAGACTGTAAGTTTGACTTCAACTCTTGGCAAAATTCTGTAACACATTATTGAGAGACTGGACTGTTAGCACTTAGAAAGAAGAGCAATGATTCCTAAAAATCCATTATGGTTTCATTAAGAAAACTAAACTCATTTCCTTTTTCCTTTTTTCTTTTTTCTTTCTTTCTTTTTTTTTTTTTTTTTGACCACATAAGGAAACAGGTAGATGAGATAGACATAGTATGCTTAGGTTGCAGTGGCAATCAATCAACAACCATTTATTAAGCACCTGTGCCAGATACTATACTAGGCACAAAAAGCATTTAACAGTCTCATGATGTATATATGAATAGGAAGCAGAGAAAAAAAGTAGATTTGGAACTACTTAGATATATGGGCTCAAAGTGAAATCATTAATGGGAAAATATCAACTTTGAAGGATATCCCTAGTAAGTACTACAGGCATCTGTCCTTTGTTCTCTTTTGTGCAACATTTTAAAGAGATTTGGAGAGAGGCTCAGAATATATGCTTGTCAAATTTACAGATGGTATGAGTCTTAGAATGATAATATATATATATTTTCTATAACCATTATAGCACTTAGAACAGTGCTAAAGATGTTCTGAGTTCTATAAATTTGCCCCTTGATTAGTGAAATGATCCATTAATTGTGTCAACACATGTACAATTCACATATAGCATAGTGCCATTAGAGTAATGCACATCAGATAGTAGCTTACTTCTGCCCCATCAAAAATTCACTTGTCTAAGAAACTGCCTGGGAAAAAAAAACATTTTTGACCCAAACTATTACATCATTTCTGTCATTATACATTTTCTGTAGATACTGTTTTATTTTTCTGAAACTGAATTTCTTCTTTATTAAAAAAAAAAAAAAAAGTATTTATCATTTCTCTCTATATACTGCCCCCTTCTAATGAAACAGTTTAGGAAACAAAAAAATCCTCACATCTAATATGTATAGTCCAAAAAAACAAATTTCTGCATTGGCCATGTCCAAAATTGTAGGTCTAATTCTGTTGTTTAATTCATTACCTCTCTAGCAAAAAAATGGGTAATATGCTTCATCTTCAGTCCTCTGAATTCATGGTTTATAATTGCACTGACCAAAATTCTAAAATCTTTTGAAGTTATTTTACTCTACAATATTGTTACCTTATAAATTGGTCTCTTAGTTTTGTTTACTTTCAATCTGCATCAGTTCAGAGAAGTTTACTGCTTCCTCTAAAACATTCCATTTTGTCACTTCTTACAGCACAATTCTATTCTATGAAATTTATATACCATACAAATTGTCCAACCATTTTGTCTAATTTTGTTGAAACATTCCCCAATAAGTGGGTAGAATCTTGGTTTTCAGTGTGGGAGTTGTAGAAATGGATGGTATAAATATTTTTGTCCATAAAGGCCCTTTTCCTCTGAAACTAAATTTCCAAGACATTCACATTATAAATATAGTTTATTATAGGAACATTGCTTTTTCTTTTGTTTCCTTAGAAATTTGAGTTACAGTCAACAAGTCAAAAGTGCCTACTCTATAATAGGCACTTTGCTAAGCCCTAGGAATATCAACACAAAGAAAAAGATTGTACTTGTCTTCAAAGAGCTTATATTCTAATGAAAGAAGGCAACACATAAAAGGAAGAAGTGGAAATAGTAATATGTACAGAATGATTTTATATATAAACATAGTTGTGTCTAATGGTAGTCTTGGGATGGAGTGAGGAAAGGAAGAGAAAGTTACATGATAACATTATTACATATTTAAAAGGAATGGAAAATTGAACATAATAGATTTGCTATCACGTGCTATTATTTTT